>VSMD01067430.1:0-38935 GCA_008750895.1 Mirza zaza
GTAAAGGCTTTGAGTGTTAGGACAAAAGGAAGAGGCTCAAAGGAGAAGAGATGGCATCTGGCCCCTTCTCCTCTCCCTGTAAAAATGATGGAAACAGGCTTGGATTCTGATTTCAATTTCTGCCAAAAGAAATAAATCAGAGGTTGAAATGTGCAGCTGATCTCAAATCCTTCTTAGCGGAGGCGCGATGCTCCCCAGATACTTTCAGACCCCTTTGACAAGGAAGATATGGTCATTTCTGCCTGAAAACCTTTGTGAGCTATCCCCAGTTCCTTCCTACAGGGGGGTTTGTCTTATCCTAAAACAGTCTGAGCACCGCTGAATTCACTGCTTACTCTTTTCAGCCCATCTAGGTCTTGCGATTGGGACATTCCAGGCATCAAGCAGTGCTTATAAAGATTGAAATCTTCCTGAGGGCCAGAACTCTGTCTCTGTGCTTACATTGGACAAGTGCAGCACCAGCTCCCCCTAGACACCCCCATACACGTGTGCTGAGTAAGCGAACACGGAAGAGGCTAAAGGAAGACTGGCTTGTGTTTAGACCGTCTTGTGGGTAGGGCAGAGTGAGACCTTTCCCCATAGCCGGGCAAACCCACACAGTGTAGAAAGTCGAGGTTTGTGTAATAAGCCAGACTGAAAGCTTCTGGCAGGCAGGGGGCCTCGCTGGATCTCCTACAGCATCTAGCACATTGTTGGATATCCAGTAGGCGCTCAACAAATGAGCAGTGGTTGAAATTGTTGTGAAAGAGTGAATGAATGAATGAACTTCATTAGTTCTCCTTTATATCCCCAATGCCTGGCACAAAGTAGGTCTCAATAACTGTATCACAGAAATGAATGGTGAGATTGACAGACACCAGCGAGAGCTCTCATTCTGTCTCCCCCCCACCGAGGGTGGCTGAGGCTTGGACTTGTGCATCTGGAAGTCCCGGGTTCAAGTTGCAAGCTTTCCTCTGACTCTCATGGTCGCCACACTGGACACCACCTCCTCACTCTGCAAATCTCTGCCCCCTCTTGCATTCACCTCTGAAAGCTTTTTCTGGCCCGTCTAGAGTGACATCTTCCTCCCTCAAGCTCCCCTAACTCTCCTGTAGGTTTCACTTGGCAATTAATCATATCCTACCTTCCATTGTTGCTTTAAGATATCAGTTAAGTCTATTTAAATGGACATTTCCCATGTTTCTACCCTGTTTCCCATTGGAGAGTGGGCCCGAGGGCTTGTGGGCAGTGCTCTGGGCTGGGAGTCAGAGCCCTTGGCTTTGAACTCTGGCACAAGCCATTCACCCCACTGGGCCTCCGCCTGTAATGTCTGTAAGGTTGGGATAAAGGCCAAGGGCTGTTGTAAGGATGGATGAGAACAAATATGTTAAGCCACCATGTATTAATAAACTGTAAGGTGCTTACAGAAATCAGGCATCGTTCTCACTGCCAGCTCCTTGAGGACAGGGCTGTTTCTCATGTGGTGTGCACCTCTCGGGACCGAGCCTGGGGCCGCCACATGGTAAGTGCTTGGAAATGCTTCCCAGATCTCATCTGCTGCCTGTACTCGGGGCTGTGTTACTGTCCTCCTTTGGGACTGGAGCTGCCCTACCTCTGGGACTGGAGCTGCCCTACCTCTGGGCTTCCAGATGCGTAGGAGAGCAAGAAGCCTCCTATCTTCAGGGCTTCTCCAACCCAGAAGCCCTGATCTGCAGAGAAGGCATCGTAAATGATAATAGTAGCTTACGCTCACCTGGCCAAGCGCTATTCTAGGCACTAGACATACAGTGACGTCTTTATTCTCACAACAGCCCCATGAGGTAGGTACTGATATTATCCCTGGCTGACACATGAGCCACCCAAGTGCAGAGAGATGGAGCGAGCAGCCCAAGGTCACGTAGCTCTAAGCAGCTATGTTAGGGTTTGGCCCCAGAGGTCATGCTCCTAACCATATGCTACAGGTCTGTCTCTAAGTGTCCCAGGGCTGGAAGGCTGCAGTGAAAGTCATGGGGCCCACCCAACCCCCTAGCCCTAGTAGGAGGGACCCCGAGGTCCCCTTTTCCTGCCTGGGACACCTCTCTGCTCCTGTGCCCTCCCCCTTCTCTCCCCAGTAGCTTCTCTGCGGCCTTTGCCTACCTCCCCTGCCCTCAGCCTAAGCCAGGCAGTGAGAGCGGCTGCCAGGATGTTCTAATTCATTCCTGAAAGAATTCTACCTTGAAAATCCTCTGGTTCAGATTTTTTAAGAGAAAACAGAGGCCAAACTGGCATAATATTGATGCCCATACCCTATGATAGCGGCACAAAAAAGAATTATGTTCATATGACTTATGAGCGTGGAAGCAAAAATTTTGAATAACACATCAGCACACTGAATCTGGCCATGTATAACAAACACAATACATCATGCCCAAGTAGGGTTTGTCCCAGGAATGCGAATGTGATTTAGCACTAGAAAACAGGCCCAGGGACAGCTGCTGGGACAGCCCGGTCCCAGGCTCTCCTGTGGCTCCGGCTGACTCTGTGCTATAGCCTACTCCCAGGAGGGGCTGGTGACAGTCCCTCCCTTGTTTCCAGTCCTCCCCCTGGACACAGCCTCAGCGTAAAGTGAGATGCTCCTTTCCTGGCCCTAATTCTCTCTTTCCGTTTTTCCTGCAGGATTCCATGTTTTCGTTGGCCCTGAAATGCCTTATCAGTCTGTCTACCCTCATCCTTTTGGGTCTGATCATCGCCTACCACACACGTGAAGTCCAGGTAGGTGTCCCCACCCTCACCCCCATGCAGTGGCCGAGCCCATCCCCACCCCCAAAACCCACCCCCAAGCAGCTGCCCGGGTGATTTTATAAGATGATGTCCAAGATTGTGGCTCTTCTCTTCCGGTTTGGACCCTGATGGGAGAGAGGATTGTGAAGTTGCTCTGTGGCTTTAGAACAACAGTGACATTATCTTCATTTGGGGATCCTGGAGGCAAATATATGGCTTCGTGACTAGCGTGGTTATCTTGTTCAGGATCCTCAGTTAGCACCATGGCACTGTGTGAGCCTTGATGAGATGCTTTGCCGCTTCTGTCTCTTGGCGGGTCCTCTCCGGAATGGAGCTGCTGAATCAGTCCCCTCCGGGAGGCAGACCTGCCTTGTGCTTCCCCCTACACGCACACACACGCGCACACACACTCTGCATCAAACGCCACCAGGGAGTCTGCATTTCTGAATGGTATAGGCTGAACCCCTGCTGGATGCCAGGCTGGGAGGTGTCATTTTCTAGATAGAATAGAAGTCTGATGTGGCCGAGGAGGCCTCTGTTCCCTGCTGCCGAGGAGTGACTTGGCACCCAGAGAAACATTGGCCAGGTCTCTGGGGTGCGCTTCCAGTTTGGCTGACGCTGGGAGGACGGTTCATCCTGGGCCAGGAGGGTCAGGCAGGAGTGAACAGATCTGAGGCATCTTCTCGTGACAGTGAGCCTCCTGTCTCCCAGCCTTCAGGCTGACCTGCTCCAACATGGACCTGGGTAATTCTGAAATATCCAGATGTTTTTTCTCATGTGCATGTGAATCTGGAAACACTCCCGGTCCTTTGGCCGGAGGAGCACAGATAGATTCACATCTGGGCAGCAGGCAAGAGATTGACGAAGACCAGAGCTCAGAGTCAGAGAATCTGGGGTCGAGTCTTGGCCATGACCTTTCCTCTTGTGTGTCTTTGGCCAGCCCTGTGACCCTTCTGGGCCTCAGTCTCCTCAACTGGAACATGGGGGTTTTGTTCCAACTTTGCTGGGCTGGTGTGGGGATGGGATGAGGGGTGTATGGGAGAGTGCTCTGTGGAACACTGTCCAACAACACTGTTCAAATCCAGTCCTTTTCGTTACTCAGTGTTTTCAGGGTGGAGCAGTGGCACAGATGTGGGTGTGACGCCTCCTCCTTCTAGAGAGTGGTTCTGCTTTCCAGCTGAGGGTCAGGAGCCTCTGAGGCTGGCCGGGATGCAGAAGCCGTGGCTCCGGGCCACCTTGGCAAGGCTCCAGTCTGTTGGTGACTAGAGGATGCTCTACTAGATGCCGGGACACTCCAGCCTCTGGAGGGCTGCAGGTGCTTGCTCAGCGGCTGTGCGCTGAGGGCCTAGTGTCCCAGACGCCACCAGGCAGCTCCCTTCGTGGTGTCTGAGCTGGATGGAGGTGGTGGACTGTAACCCAGACCACTGTCCAGTCACTCCCAGAAAGGAGCCAGGGGTACAGGCAGAGAGGAACCAAGTGGGATAGGAGTTGACAGTCTGGGCTCCAGGCCAGGTTCCAATCCACCCAAACCAGCCTTGGGACCCATGGGAGTCCTCATGTCCTCACCTGTAGGGAGCCTGTATTGCTGTGTGTCACCCTGACCTGTGCAGGAAGGTGTGCACAGGCCAAAGGGAAAAGGCAGAGCCATAAACGCAGTTTTGACCAGGCTGGAGGGAGGGGAAGAAGAGGGGCTGTTCTCAGCCTGACTGCTCCCGCTCGCTGCTCCAGGCGTTGGTGTGAGTGGGGCCAGGTGTCCCTCCCTCTGATTCTCCTGAGGTCCTTGTTCCTAGTCCGGAGACTGCAGCCCTAGCTATCAGGCCTGATCTGGCCCAATGTGACCTCAGTTCTGTCCTGGTGGCAGGGTCACATTGCCACAGGCCAGCCCCATGCTGGGCATCCTTTGTCCCAGGCTCAGCTCATGGCCAGTGTGTTTCCGCCCTAGTCATGGGTTGTGGATGATGCTATTTGGGCGACTTATCTTTGCTCAACACTCACAGTTTGGAGAAATAAACTGAAATCAGTGGCATAGAATCCCGACTCAGACAATTCAGCCTGAATGACCTGGGGCCTGTAACAACTTCTCTGGGCCTCAGTTTCCCTATCTGAAGTATGGAAGTCATATCACCCACTTTGCTGAACTCTTATGGAGGTGGGGAACAGTGTGCAGAATGGGCTTTTAGGAAACAGAAACTCTGGTCCCTTTCCTGTGACCTCTGCCCCACTGTTTCTAGCTGGGCTTTGTCATTTACCAGCTGGGTCTGCCAGATGGTCACCGTCACACCTGCCCAGTGCCAGCAGGTGGCTGGGCCTCCTCCCTACTGGTCCCATCACCCAGCCTGTTCCTACCTGCACCCACCGTCGTGTCACGTGGGGAAGTCCTCAGCACCTGGTTCCCTTTGTGCTTCCTACCTTCCCGTAGAGTTCTTCCTGCGCGTGGCTAGGCGTTCTCTCGCCAGAGGAAAATGGGAATGGCGTGGGCCCAGAGAGTCAGTGGAAGGCAGGACCTGCTTCTCCAGGGAGCCCTTGAGTGTACCTCACCCGGCCACACTGTAGTTTTCCATTCAGTGTCTTTCTCCTCCGCCTCCAGGATAATTATCTTTGCATTTCCAGGGACCCACAGTGTCTGACAAAGAGCAGCAGTTTGCAGGTTTTTGAGTGAGAGGTGCTGGATTCAGGATAACTGGTTTCCAAAGCTGTTATACCATTACTTAGCTTTGTGGTCTTGGGCCTCAGTTTCCTCATCTGTCAATTCTCTGGTTTAGGTCTGGCTGCCCAGCCAGCCAGGGACCTGCTTCCTGAGAGCGGGGGACGACGTTATCCCAAGTGTGCCTGTGGGGTCAGCCAGAGGGGAGCGCTTGGTGGACACCTCCTGTGGGGAAGGCCAGCTGCTGCTCGTCTGGGAGGAGGGGCGGGGATAGGGTGTGGCTGCTGCATGTCCTCTGGGGGTGACATCAGGGCCTTTTGTGTGAATGTGCTCCCACTTCCCTCATCCACAGCAGTTGCTGGGCTCGTGGCTAGCAAGGGACCAGATGACCCTGCCCCCACCTCCCCCAATCCTGCCCCGGAAGCTCACACCCAGGCCCTGGCCCAGCACACATGTGAGGCTGGCGGATAGCTTCTAGAACAGTATTCCTAGTTGTTAGTCTAGATGGCTTGTATTTTCGAGGAAGAAGAATTCCGAAACATCGTTAGATAACTCTCAACTAAGCTCTGGTTTAAAATCTTGGAGCCCCAGGGTTAGAAGGTTCTTGGAGATGACTTGGTCTGTTCCCCTAATGTCTTGGACCATTTTCTCCTGCTATAACAAAATACCTGAGACTAGGTAACTTAAAAAGAACAGAAATTTATCTCTCACAGTTCTGGAGGCTGGGAAGTCCAAGATCAAGGTGCTGGCAGGTTCCAAGATAGCTCCCCACTGCTGCATCCTCCGGAGGGGAGGAGCACTGTGTCCTCACATGGCAGAGGACAGAAGGATGAGAGACTGGGCGCCACGTGGAGCCTCTTTTATGAGGGCTTTAATCCCATTCACAAGGGAGGAGCCCTCATGGCCTAATCACTTCTTCAAGGCCCCACCCTTAATACTGTCACATTGGCAATACCTGAATTTTGGAGAGGACACATTCAAACCACAGCACCCACCAAGTGCAGGAACCCCTGCCCCCACTGGCCTCTGCGTGTGCTGCCATGACGGGCAGGCTCCCCTACCGACCAGCAGCATGATTCTTTAGAAAGTTCATCCTTCTGCTGAGAGGAGACAGAACCCCTGGAACTTGCCCACAGCCCTGGTTCTGCCTCTGGAGCAGGGAAAAGAAAGCCCCTGTGTTTCCCACGTGGTAGCCTTAGCTGCTTGAAGGTGGCCCCTGTCTTTCCTCAGTTGCCTCTTTTCTTAGCATTTTGGAGCGTGGAACGTTCGAAGACTCAGGCATCTCTTATCCTCAGGCAGGTGGGTCCTGGAAAGAAATAAAAACACAAAAACAGTGTGGTTTTTTTTTTAAACTTTTTTTTTTGTAGAAATGGGGTCTTGCTACATTGCCCAGGCTGTTCTCAAACTCCTGGCCTCAAGGGATCCTCCCACCTCGGCCTCCCAAGGTGCTGGGATTACAGGTGTGAGCCACCATGCCTGGCCACATTTTATTTATTTACCAAAACTCTGGCTGCAAACCATGCTTTCCCTTGGAGAGTCCATTCGCTCCTGTGGTTGGGCTGTCACCAACAGCTCCCACATGGGCAGGGCCAGCCCCCTCTCCCGAGGCTGCAGGCTTACACTGTGAATGGCATTGGCATGTCCCTGGCTCCACATGTAAAACACTGAACTCTTCGTTGCTGCCCCAGTGTCCTCCCCAACCCTCTCTCGATTACCCATGGGGCTCAGTTGTGCACTCAACATGTATTTGATGAGGCTGTTCTCTGTGCAGAACCTGGGACAAGAGCCCAGTTCTCTAGACTAGAAACCCTGAGTTCACTGTTGCTTCTCCAAGGGGTCACCAACCTTGAGTGAATCTGTGGCTTTAATGAATGTCTCTGGTGCCGTCCTGGAAGGCAGGACTAGCAGATGGCTGAGAACACAGACTTTAGAGCAGTCCAGCTTGGGTTCAAATCATGCTCTTTGTCACATTTTGGTGTGTATGGTGGCCTTTAGCAAGTTCCTTGATCCCTCTTAGTCTATTTCCTTTCTGTAAAGTAGAACTAATAATAGTACCTACCACACAGGGTCGTCGTGCAGATTAAATTAGATAATAGATGCAAAATGCCTTAGCTCAGGTGAGGATGTGTTTGCCGGGCAGACGGAGCGGAAAACCTATCCCAGGCGGAGGTCTCAAAGTAAACAGAGGCCCTGCAGATGGGAAACTGCAGAGTGCATTCGGAGTGCCTCAAGGACAAAGTCCTGGGTCACTGACTGTGGAGGGCAGGCAGGACTAGCAGGGACTTGTCTGCCTTGCTGAAGGGAATGTCCTGTAGGCAGCAGCAGAAACCATGAGAGGGTTTCAAGCTGGGGAGAGAGTTGATCAGATTTGCATTTTAGACAGGGCTCTCCACTGCGGCATGCAAGTGTAGGAAGGGGCAATTTCCAAGACAGGAGGCCAGTGAGATGTTATCATGGCCCAGGGGAGGGATGGCGATGTCCTGAACCAGGCCAAGAGCAAGAGTGGGGACAGGAGGAGGGGCTGTACCTGCGAGATGTTGAGCAAGTAGAATCGACGAGACTCGGTCACCAATTCAGATGGAGGTGCCGTCTGCAGGGAGAGGAAGGAGTCCACCAACTGCTTGGGGATTCAGTGGCTGGGAGGGCCATTCGTTAAGGTGGAGACCACAAAAGGAAGTCAGGGAGGGAATGGTGGTCAGTTCAATTTTGGACATGTTGAGTTGAGGTTGGGGGGGGAACCAAGCTGCCCCCAGGACAGTGATGGAGGCTACTTGTACAGAGGCCAAGGATGGATGAGCAGGGGCAGTGAGTTGAGAGGAGGGCACCGGACAGTTCCCTGCAGGGACATCAACAGGAGAGAAGTGGGTGGAGGGAGAGAAGCCCACAAAGGGACTGAGAAAAAACAGGGAGGTGAGAGGAGACCCAGCGGGGAGGAGAGAGGGAGTGGCAAGCTATGCCATAGGGAGCTCACGGAGTTGGGGACCACACTTGTCCTGTGCTTTAGGCCCTGAGGAGGTCACTGTGCCCACTGTCAGGCAGTCACTGGGTGTGGCAGTGGGACGGTGAATATGGGCCACTCTTGTGGGAAGTCTGGCTGTGGATAGAGGAAAATGGAGGAGCTGGAGGGGACACAGGGCTGAGGGCTTGACGTCTCATCAGCTTTTGAGGATAGGAGAGCCCGCATGTGTCTGTCGGCTATCAGAAAGGAGCCAGTTGAGAGGGAGGGAGGCACCCAGGGGCCCAGTTTCTGGGGCAGTGGTGCCCAGGGAGGAAGTGCCTGGCTCAGAGCTGGGGACAGAACGGGGTGGGGCTGGGGCAGAGACAGGCCCAGGACCAGAGGCGGAGCAGCACCTGACGTCCTTAATGAAGCTGCAGGGGTGGGAGGTGTGGGTCAACACCCAGGCCAGTGCCTGTTGCGTAGCAGCTGCTCAGTTAATGTTTGTTCGGTTAAACTCAGAGAACTCCTGTGGGGCCAGGACAGGACACAGGGCAGTAGCAGGGTTCACATAATCCAGTGCCTAGATGGCAACTTCAGACATCCTTGATTTCAGTTGGTGGGCACTGGCCATAGTCAAAGTAGGAGGCATCGATCAGGTCAGGGGGGTGGGACATCCACTCTTATCTGGGGGTGTTGATCCCCTCAAGATCTAATGTTGGCTTCAGAGGCTTCCAGTCATCTACAAACGTGACAGAAAGAACGACAGTGACAACATGTGAGCCTTCAACCTCACACAGTTGAAACACAAGGGACCAAAAAAAGGGGAGACTTTTAATTTATTAGGTATATAAAAGTGGATATTTTTATTAAATACCAATAGAGTTCTCAGCAGACAGGGAAATTACTTCAAATTATAGGACATAAATTATATTCAGGAGACAGCTCACATTGTAAAAAGCTTCACCCGCTGTGGCATGATTGTCCCATAGATTGGAGTGTCCTCCTGGGTGTGTGTCATGTGCTGTCACAGGGATACCAGTGTCTGTGATGCAGGGGGTGTCCCTGGTGCAGGGGCTTTGGGTCCCACTGTAAATGCGTTAGTGGCGTCTTCCCATCGGGCCATGGGCAGGACGGCTCAGGCTGAGTCTCTGTGCCCTCACCCTCCCTTCTCCCTGTAAAGGAAGCGAGCTCAAGCCACATCCTGAACTTACCTGCAAGGTGCCCTGGCACCAAGGGACACGGGGATAATGGCAGAGCTGCGTACCAGCCTCTCTAAATTTGCTAATCCTCATATAACTTACACAAATGGTGAGCCCATTCATTTGTGTATTTATTCCACAAACGTGCATTGCAGGATGACTTTGTGCCAGGCATTGAGAATCCAGGGGTAATTCAGACCCACTTCCTGCCTCTGGAAGCTGCTTGTCCTAGACCTTGATCCACTGGGACCCAGGGGTCATAAATGCCATAATACGAAGCTTGTGTGAACATGAGTGGCCACATAGGAGGGGGCGTGTGTTTCTCCTGAAAGGTGGGGGCAGTTTTTACAGGGGGATGAGGCTGAGCCCTGTATTCCCAGGAGCAGAGGCCTGTGTGTTCCAAGAGAGTGGGGGGAGAAGAGAAGGACGTTGTGTCTGTCCCCCGAGGGGAGACGGGGAGGCTTGCCAAACACTATGGAGCTGGGGTCCCCACCCTTCTTGCAGACACCTGGTTGACATTTCTTAACGATGCCACAGGCTGGTTGGCTGATGGATTTGAATTGCCTTCATTGGACCCCTGAGATCTGGAGACCCCAAACAGGCTCAGTCTGAGGACATCAGCCCCTTAACTCAGGCGTGACGAGCAGACAGGAGACGGGAGCTCGGGGGGTTCCAGTGCTGAAGGAGTGCTGGGCTCCACAAGAGGACGGCCCACGGTGGCCTCCTCTGTGAGGTTTACATCCGTGTCCTGCCCCACGTTTATGAACGCTCTCTTGACCCATCACGGCACACACGGGAAACTGAAAACCGGAGGGAGTGCGTTCTGGTCCGGCCGCTGGTGACAGTGAATCACCGTGGTGCCGCTCTTCTCGGCCTTGGCCTTTCCACCGGCCACCTGTGCCCGAGGGGCTGGAAGGACAGGGAGAGAGGGGGAGGAGGGAGCAGAAGCTACACCACCGGCCACCACACGTCACTTGTGGTCAGGCTTCTCTTTGAAGACAGAGAGTGCAGAGGCTGACACGTTAGCAGCTGCCTCAGAGGGGACGGTATCGCCACATCTTGTCTACTTTGCCATCCATTTTGGAGTGTTTTCACAGATACCATCAGCCCTTTGGCGGGCTGATTCCGCCTCCTTGCCTTTTAGGATTCAGCACAGCCATTTCCTCCTGCAGGAACTCCTCCTGCCGCCTCCACTCCCCGGGGACGGGGACGGAGCCCTGCTAGGAGTTGACTTAGCATTGGCTGGGACCGCTGTCATTGCTTGTCCTATGTTGGCCGTGAATGCTATTCCTCGTCTTCACCTCCTTCCCTGGCTGTGGCTCCATGGCAGTGGGGACCATACTGGAGTCTCCGTGGTACCCCAGGGCTGAGAGAGTGCCCAGCACACAGTAGGTGCTCGGTGAGTGTAGGCTGAACAAATGAATCAATGAACAACACATCTGGGGGGAGGCTTGGTGGATTTAGTCTCCCCCTCACGCTATAGAGAAAACTGAGTCTCCCACAGGCTAAGAAACGACCTGAAGTCCACAGTCCTGGCTTCCGGCCTGGGCTTTCTGCGTCTTAGGGGGCTGAGGGCCGCAGCAGGTTGCCCTGGGGAGCGAGGCATGCCCACTGTGGCCCTCCCTGCCACTCTCCAGGTGGCCCACCTCAGTCCCGCACCTTTTCGCGTGGATCTGCCAGGCCGTGCATTGCCATGGTTACCACACCAGCCCTGGCAGTCTCTGCGTGACATTTTGGTTTTATTGGCTAAATATTTAAATACTCGGGCTTAACTCTTTCTGCCTCAAGGAGGGCTTTCCTGCCCTGGCCCCCTCCCTAGGCCCCGCTGGCCTCCTGTCTCCCATGGGGCGGGTGTGCTCGGCGTGCAGCAGGCTGCCTGTGCTGACTTTCTGTTTTGTCACTTGAAGATGTTTTCCTGTATTCTTCTTGACAGGGCGGCTGCTGTGTCTGCTAACAGGTGTGGAAACCCCTGCCCAGGGCGCATTAAGGCTTGACATCCCCAGTGAGCCAGCAGGAGCTCTATTGACTGCCAGGGAGACGCCTCTTACCAAGTCCTCCAGGCACTTCCTGAGCTCCGGGAGTCCAGGGTGTGTGTGTGGGGGGTATCCTCTGCCCTTGAACCCTAGCAGGGGGACAGAGGTGGGGGCGCAGTGGTTTTGGGAGGAGCCATCGCTTGTGAATGGGAAGGCAGTTTGTCTCCTGCCTCCCACTCTTCCTCCCCTGCTGGCTCAAGACGAAGCCCTTTGGGAAGAAGAAGCCCCTCCCTCCCCAGGCTGAATCCACCCAGCCATGTATTACCTTGGAAACCACACACTTGTCCTCGCCCTGGGCCATGGGAAGTGAGGGGGCCGTGGACACGCTTCTCAAGAAGCTTCCAGTGTAATTTAGGATACAAAACATCACAGCCCCGACTAAGAGAATGGAAGGGTTCCGAGAACAAACAGCGAGTCCCTGCCCTGCCTGAGCAGTCCCACCCAGCAAGCCTATACCACTCACTCTTACAGGGGACCCTGTGCCCCGGGCCGGCTGGGACACTGATCACATTGTGGGCTTCGACAAGCTTCTTGTACTGGCTTAACCTCACTTGCGTTGTCTGTAAAGTGGGCAGATTGGATCAGATGATGCCTGGGGCCTCTAATTATGTCCAGGATTCCATGTCTGAGGGAGGCTCAGTGACAAGGAGAGTAGCTGAGAAGGGTTTTGGTAGCAATGACTGACATGGTTTGCATTCAGGAGGCCTTAGTGGGCACTACCCAAGCAACCGCGTCCCTTCTCATAACCGTCCTGCTTTTCTGCCCAGAAATGAAGCTGGCTGTCCCCTTAACGCAGCCGCAAACTTGAAATAGTAAACAGTCACGAAGACAGGTCTTTGGCTCTGACATCTTAAAGTTTAAAGGTGACTCCTCTTAAGTCTCTTACAAACGTAAACTGGTCAGACGTCTTAAAGCTTTTAGGATAATTAAAGTAAGTGACTGAGTTCCGGTGCTCACCGCTCCATTCCGACCTCCTTCCACGAACGCAAACTCGCCTTCTCCACGTCACGGGGAGCACGGGTTCGACTTCATAGCGTATTCTGTTTCTCTGGAGGGCCAATGTGGCCACCCGTGACTTTTTCAGAGTTAATTCATTCTGTTTTGTGGTGGTGTTGTCGATATTTTTAAACGATGATCTTTTTCCTCACGGCAGCAGTTCTTGGAGAAGGATGTGCGTCAGATCCCCTGTGTCATGTCTGGACCCCCCGCAAGCTAGAGAGCCCCCTGCTTGGGGGATGGGTGTTTTGACAGCACTGTGGG
Source organism: Mirza zaza (assembly GCA_008750895.1). Lineage (NCBI taxonomy): Eukaryota > Metazoa > Chordata > Mammalia > Primates > Cheirogaleidae > Mirza > Mirza zaza. The sequence continues at coordinate 12,814 of VSMD01067430.1, forward strand.
GTTCTAACGCACACGCCTGATTAAGGAACATCTCACCCCATTATAAGCTCAGTGAGGACAGCGTCTTTTCTTACTCATCTCTGCAGCCGCCCCTGCCGTGCCTAATAAAGGGTGTTGTACATAGTAGGGGCGCAGTGTTTCCTGGGCTGAAGATAATTGACTCTCCGAGGATTTGGCAAATTGGAAGGTGCTGTAGAATTTGTAGTGTTTGGAGGCTTCTATATAATCGTTGCATTGTACGACCAAGAAAATTCTGGTAATTCTAGTTTCCTGTTGAATGGGAATCTACTAAAATGACATTTCCCTGTTTTTAAGAGAAAAGATGGCAAAATCACCACTGCTCAAAATTTCCAAAACCCAATAATGGGAGTAGGACAATATATGAACTGTCCCTGGTTTATCTTTGAATTAAAGAACTCGGTGCCATTCCGTTGAGCAGAGTTCTGTTTCCTCTGAACGTATCATTCCGTACAAACCTGTCACGGGGCAGGAGGGATACTGGGCTGGCGGTCAGTAGACCTGGGCCCGGGTTGTGACTTTGTCATTTAAAACATTTCTTAAAATTGCGGTGAAATATGCATAACCCCAAATTGTCCATTCTAATCATTGTTAAGTGTATGGTTTGGTGACATCCTCACTTCTGTGTAACCATCACCGCCATCCATCTCCAGAACTGACTTTGTCATTTCTGTGTAACCTCCTGTGCCCCTGCCACAGCCTGTGGTGGGCTTTCTTCATACGCTCGTCCCCACGAGCGTCCCCCACTTTGTCAGCCACTGAACTTGCCTTTACTCTGTCCCAGCACTCTCACGTGACAGGCCGGGGTTCCCACTCCAAGGTCAGATTTGGAAAGTGGTCTGTAATCCCCCAGATGATAATAACGGCAGCCTCCATTTGCTGCCCTCTTGTGTGCTGGGGACTGTGCCTTTATTACCTCAATTGTTCCTGGAGACAGTCCTGGGAGGTGGCCTCCCTTACGATCCCCATTCTATAGAAAAGGCAACTGAAGCCAAGAGAAGGTAAGAAATGTGACCACAGTCATGTGGCTGGTGAGGGCAGCGCTGGGCGCAGACCAGGCTGACCACGTCCAGAGCTTGCTGGGTCTCCCTGCGTGGGGAGGGAGTGCTGTCCTCAAGCGAGGGAGGCATGCATCTCAGAGTAATGTCCCCAGCATCAGACCTGGGACCTACTTCAGTGTCTCTGCCTTGCCTCCGGACCCCTGCTAGGCTGGAGTCTTCTTCCCTGAAGCCCTGCTGAGCCTTGTGCTGGATCTTGTTCTTCCTTGCCTCCCCCGGCTCCTATATCTTGTGTCCCTGCTAGTCCCCTGGCCCCCAGATCAACCTGCCTCTGCCCCCAGCCGATGTCTGCCTGGGCTGAGGCTGGTCTTTCTTTCTTTTATTTATTTATTTATTTTTGAGACAGAGTCTCGCTTTGTTGCCCAGGCTAGAGTGAGTGCCGTGGCGTCAGCCTAGCTCACAGCAACCTCAAACTCCTGGGCTCAAGCGATCCTCCTGCGTCAGCCTCCCAAAAAGCTGGGACTACAGGCATGCACCACTATGCCTGGCTAATTTTTTCTATATGTATTAGTTGGCCAATTAATTGCTTTCTATTTATAGTAGAGACGGGGTCTCGCTCTTGCTCAGGCTGGTTTCGAACTTGTGACCTCGAGCAATCCGCCCGCCTCGGCCTCCCAGAGTGCTAGGATTACAGGCGTGAGCCACTGCGCCCGGCCTGGTCTTTCTTTTAGACACCGTGTCTTGGGCTGCCAGTGGCGAGTCAGGCTTCAGCAGCCTCCTCGGTTTCCCTGCCTGTGTTTTCTCCTCCTTCTGAGGGTTCTTGTGGCAACGTGCCAGCAGCCTCACACCCAAGCCCCGCTGAGTTGGACCTGGGACTTCCCAGCACCTTCTTTTCCCCAGATTAAATGTCCCCAACTCCCCTGGCATGGTTAGGGGTCCTGTCTCTGCCCTGATCCTTCTAGTCTGGACAGGATCCACCCGGTCTGTAGCTGCCCAGGGGTGTGGGGCCACATGACCCCCCCACACCACTGGGGTCTGCTTGTCACAGGGCACCTGCTGCCTTTTCCTTCCATTACTGCGGCCAAGACGGCCAGTGCCTTTTGGCTCCCATAGCAGCCTGTTAGTTCATATTGAATCAAATAATTGACTAAAATCCTTCTGACTTCTTCACGGAGGTGCTAAGCCGCCGGCTCCCCACCCCCTGTCCCCCCAGTTCTCCCATCCTTGCCGGTGCCTTTGGCTTTTGGGGGCGAGAGCTGCACCTCTCATTTGCCTCTGTTACGTTTCCCTGTGGTTGTCTCAGCCCTTGGTTCTAGTGGTCCAGGCCTTCAGCGTTTCACTCAGCAACATGTATCGAGGGCCCTCCCAGCCTCCTGTCCTCCCACATTTGATGAGCCTGACTGTGATAGCTTCATCTAAACCATTGATACAAATGCTGAACCAGAAATTGAATCTGGGACATAAACTTTCTATTGTTGGATTAAAGACAGGAGAAATGAAGGAAAAAAGTTCAAGGATTTGCAAATTTTTTTCATTCTAAAAACGTTGCGTCTGTGGTTAGTCTGTCTGTGGTTTTAGGTGCCCACCTATCCCAGCCCCCACAGCAAGGCTACTACGCATATGCATGTGACAAGTTTTATTGAGCTGTGATCTTGAGGGGCGTGGTGCTCACTTGGTCCGGGATGGAGCTGAGGAAGACAGACTGCACATGCCCCTGTGCTGCTCTCGGTCTGGGAAATGAAAGGGTGAGGTGGCACGCCTGGCCACCTGTGGGACTGGTTGTAGCAATGCCATCCCAACAGGCTGTGTCACAAGAGAGAATTGCTGCATGGTTACATGCCACCATGGCTCGACGTTCTCAAAGATACTACTCAGCTGGCCTTAGCTGTGATCAATGAGCTGTGACTACCCTGGCCACAGCCACAAACAGATCGGCGACCAGCCACGGTGGAGCCACCCACCAGGGGCACAGCAGCCGCAGCCTCTGAGTTCAGTGCTGCGCGGCAGCTCTGTGGGACCAGCACGTGGGGAGTCCCGTAGGTCCCTGACACCTACCTGCTGTGTCATTGCTGACAGACCCTGCCCCTCACTGCCCTCAGTCCCCTCAGTGTGCAATCGGGCAGGGAGCTAAGGGCTCTCCAAGGTCCCTTCCAGCTCTCTGCGATGCCTCTTACTAGAATGTGCTAGAAACCTTATCGATTTGAAAGCAAAGAGAAATTACCAGCCCTGGGTGTGTGTGTGGAGAGGGGGTGGGGGAGTGGGCAGGGCGATATTTGTCTTCCTGCTGCTGTTAGAAATAGCAACTGTTCTCCACCTCCCCTGAGGACTGGACAAAAGGTGATTAATTCATTCAGCACAGCGCTATTGAAGGTCTGTTCTGAGCCAGGCACCCGGGGAAGGCAGGGTCCCTGCCCTAAACAGGCTTGTGATCGAATGGAGAGATAAGCTCGGAAACGCTCACACGCCTTGGCTGCAAGCTTGGCGCGCTGCGCTGCGGGCAGGACGGGGCGCAGAGGGCAGGCAAGCACCTCTGCCTGGGTGGGAGGGAGGACGCCGCTGGGAGCGCGCCTGAGACGGGCGGGCGTGAGGGCTGGGCACGGTTCTAGCAGGTGCAGGGGGAGTGAGGTCCTTTGGGGAAGGGCCCTGCTCGAGCGGCTGTGAAAAGTGGGTGATTCAGGGCTTTGGGGAATGCGAGCGATGTGGTTGGCCATGAAGGGAGTGGCAAGAAGTGAGAATGGAAAGGGGTGGGCCGGGTCCCGGTGGGGAGGAGCAGGAGAGATCAGGCATCCACACCTGAAATGGTAGTGCCCCAGACTGTCCACGGCAAGGAGCGCAGAGGTGGCAATCTGATGTGGGGACAGGGGAGCTAGGGAATTTGTCTCCGGGTTGCATTGGCAAAGCTTCTTGCACGAAATTGAGACCACATCAATAGCCTGTCTCAAAGGCTGAGGGGTGGGAATGGGGGCGGGAGGCAGGTATAGAGTATGGTGCGGGCTGAGCCCCCCTCAATCGCTGGCACCTGCTCTGACTTTAACCCTGGGCTAGCGGACGGGGCTAGAGAAAAGGTTGACAAATCTCCTTCCTTGGGGCATCTTTAGGATTAAAGATGACAGCCACCTGGTACACGCTTGTTCAAGAGTCGGGAATGGAAAAACACTCTTCCTGGCCCCCGAAGCTTGAGGTTCCTGATCTCACTGACGGAACATGGCTCCAGCAGGAGCCAGCGACTTGCGGGGAGCCTGAGTTTGTCTTGCTCTGTTGGATCCTTTTGGATGTTTAGCAGGAGCCGAGCCAGTCAGACCTTACAAGAACCTTAGGATTTTACAATTTTGCTCTTCTCTTATTGTTCCCAAACGAAGCCTACACCTAAAAATACATTGTTCCCCAGCAGCCTCGGGGACTTAGCTTCTCCCCAAGGTGGGGAGTTTACATCCTGCCTTTGCCTGCAGGATTCAACCTTGCAGGTTTGGCGGGGTGGCTGGAAACCGCCACCATCCCACAGTGTCAGCAGGACAGGCTCCTGTTCCTAAGGCCTGGCTGTCACCCACAGCAGCAGGGACATCACCCAAAGCTGACATGGGGGCTTCTCAGTTTGTAGTAAGCTTAGCAGGTTCAAGTGCAGGGGACAGATAGGAGGAGATGTGCTGCCTATGGCTTGGGAAGGAGCAGCTGGTGCCCTGTAGGAACTGACTGGCTCCGGCTGCCGTTAGGTTACTAAGCTAGAGCTGCCAGCAGCCACCGAATGCATTTTCCCCTCTGCTCTGTTCTTCTTAGATCCTCTTATCAGCCTCGCCTAAACCTGCCTGATTCCACCTTCTCTTACATATCCTCCGGCTCTCTTTTCTCACTTGCGTCAATCTTTCCCATCTTTCCTATCTAAACACTTGGCGTCTGTCACTGTGGGTTGATGCATGTGTGTGTGTGGTTTTCAAGCTGAATTGACAGGGCTAAATGTTACAGCCAATACCACCTGGCTCTCGAAAAAGAGGAAGAGGAGGACAATGAGGGACAGGATCTTTTAGAGCAGAGAATGTTCCGGTCTGGGTGTCCTTTCAGGGTAAATTGAGCTGCCAGGGCTGGTGCAATATTCTAATTTGGGCCCCCACGGTGGGGAGGGGACACATCTTTCCTCACCTGCCTGCTGTATTTCAGGGGCCGCAGGAAACCCAAGGTTTATGAACATTATGCAGTGCTGCAATTACGACAACCCTGAGCTGACACGAGATTTATTCATCTGGCACCAAATTTCCTTCAGGCCCCCTTCTAGTTGGTTGTAGCTTTTGAAGCATCTTCATTTTCATGGCTGGCACATCTCGAGGAGGAAATGCAGATGAATAGTTTGTACTAGCTGTGTTCTCATGCTCCCAGGATTAAATCAGTAATGACTGAAATATTAATTAGGCCTTTATGGAAAGAAAATGAAATATGGTATGGCATGGAATGTTCCAGATTTGGAATCAAGAGTTTGAACCTCAGCTCTGCTGCTGTCTAATGGGTGACCTTGGGTGAATCGCTGAATTTCCCCGAGTTGATTTTCTGCTTGGTATAAACAGATCACAATGCCGGGCACATACCGGTGTTGTGAGCATCGGCTAAGAGAGCTGGGGAAAGGGCCCACCAGGGCCTGGCACAAACAAGGGATTTTTGGAGAAGGTTTAATTTTGGATTCTCTTTAAGGAGATCACCACCGCAAACCCGAGCCCTTTGCTCATGGCACGGTGGCGCAGGTCTTGCCTGCTGTTGGCAGCTATGGGGGTACTCCACACCTTTAGCCCTTAGACGAGGTCTCTGAAGGCTTTGCTGATCATTCCCAAGCTCCCTTCTTAGCTGGTGCTCAGGAATGCTTCCTGGAGGCCCCCCAAGCCCCATTTCCTATTGTTTCTCATGAATAGAGTCAGGAAGTAGAAACACTGATCTGTGCTATGTTATTGGGCATCGTGGGCCTCCTGGGAGCCTCTTGCCCTGTCCAGCAAAGACTGGCCAGTTCCCACCAGCCTGGGCCCAGGTCCTGAAACCAAGCTGATTGCTGACGCACAGGGCAGGGGACCACTCAGCTACCCCAGGAGCCAAGAAGTGGATCTGAGGATGGTAGACAGAGAGTGGGCAGCCCCACTACAGCTGCTTGGACTGCAGGAGGTGGCAGCTCCCTAACAGAATGGTGACAGTAAAAATAGTGATGCCTACTAATAATTACAAAGCACTAAGAGCTGTGCTACATGTCGTTCAATTTTATCTCACTTAATCTTCACACCATCCCCAATTTATTCCCATCCATCCTGCATTTGTTTCCTATTTTGCTGTAACAAATTACCACAAATTTAGTGGTTTAAAACAACACACATTTATTATTTTACAGTTCTGGGGGGTCAGAAGTTCAAAATGCATCTCACTAAGCTGAAATCAGCGTGCCAACAGGGCTGCATTTCTTCCTAGAGGGGAGAATCTATTTCTTTGCCTTTTCCAGCCTCCAGAAGCTGCTGGCCACCCCACCTTCAAAGCCCTAAATGGCTGATCTCTCTCATATCACATCACGGTGACACTGACTATCCTGCCTCCTCTTTCCAAATTTAAGGACCCCTGTCATTATGTTGGGCCCACTCAGATAATCCTGGATAATCTCCTTATTTTAAAATCAGCCATTGCTTGATTCCATCTTGATTCCACCTGCATTCTTAATTCCTCCTTGCCATGTAACATATCCCCAGGTTCTGGGGATTAGAGGTGAACATTTTGGGAGGCCATTATTATAGCCACCACAACCCCCTATTTGCAGAGGAAGAAACAAGGGCTGGGATATTCGATAACATACCCAAGGTCATGCGGCTGGTAAGTGGCAAGGTCGGAATTTGAACTGGTGTTGCGTGATCTAAAATCTACCACCACCACCCTGAAGGGCTCTCTAGAAAACAGAGAAGACACACTGCCACAGAGTAGCCCCAAACAGCCAACCACGGTGGGAAGGGGAGAGTGCAGCAGCCCTCCCACCTCAGTCCCTCTAAGGTAGTGAGTTCCCACTCATCGTCTTACCCCATGACGAAGGGAACAGACTTCTCTGGTGAATAATACAGCATAGACTCTGAACCAGTGATTCCCAAATTTGGCTGCACTTTGTAATCATCCTGGGAGCTCTGAAATAATACTGGTGCCAGAGTCCCGCCCCCCCGGGATTCTGATTTAATTGCTCTGGGGACGCCCTGAGCATAGGGATTTTTCCAGTTCTCCCCAGGTGGTTCCAGCAGTATGTGAGAATCATAGCTCTGAGCGAATCCATGGCCCAAGCCGTGCTCCCAGCCCGACACTTGTGTTCACAGTCTCATTGGACCGTGCCTAGAACACACCCCCACATCCCTAGGACTCTGCTCTTGGGCCCCTTCCCTGAATGGCCGTGTCTCCTGGTGTCCTCCTCGATCCCTGGCTACGTGCCCAGCAGCACCAGGTGGTGTACAGAGGACCCTCCCATGGGGCACGGGGGATTCTCCTCTGGTGTCTCTCACATCCCTCTTGCATGGCTGACTGCACAACTGAACTTTCTTCATTTCCCCTTTGCACATGCTGTATTTCTACAAAGGGTCTCTCCTAGAAAATGCGGTGAACTATGTCTTAGGGAGTTTGCATCAGTTCAGCTCGAGAGGCTGTGTGTAGCGGGGTGGAGATCAGACTTGGATGCCAGACTGCCTGGGTTCAAATCCCAGCCCTGCCAGTTCCTGACCGAACTTGGGCAAATAATTCTACCACTCTGTGCCTCAGTTTCCCTATAAGAATAGCATTTGGCTAGGGTTGGTGTGAGAATTAATATTTTATAGATGTAAAAGGGATTAAGACAATTAAGTATTTGCCAGTATTACTACTTCTAGCGCTACTACTGTTGTTTCAACCTAGACCTGTGGGATTCAATTAAGTTCAACAAACACCAGTTCTCTGCTTAGTGCCAGGATGGGAAAGAATTAGATGTGTTCTCTGCCCTCCAGTAGCCCATGGTCTTGGGAGGGAGAGAGGTGTTGAGGAGAAGGGGAAGGGGTCAGATAGATGGGCAACTAATTAGAAGACAGTGGGAAGAGTTTGAACTGAATTGCTGTGGGGTAATGAAGGTAGGGACATCATGACCTGGGGATTCCATGGCAACGCGGATGGGAAGCATAGCAGGAATTCTAAGCACTAATAAGACCTCAGCGGGCTTTGTCTCTACTGGCTACACTTCTGAAGTCATGGGCGGTAACACCGGATCAAGCCCTTTAGACTAGTTCTGCGAATTGTGGTTTCAGGTAAATCGCCTTAGTGTTTGCTAGTGCATGCGAACACAGTTAATCTGGCAGGTGTGAGCGGCAGCTCCATTCCTGCTGCACGTGTTGCTGACAGGGAGAAAGGGGTGGCTCTTTGCAAGAAAACAGTCACAGTCTCTGCACTGTGGCTCCACCCTCCAGCCTCCTCTCCAGGCACATCCCGGGGAGCAGCCGGAATCCACGCAGGGGGCAGAGAAGGGGACTCGTGCCGGGCAGTGATAGCAATTAAAAAGGGACATACAAGGAAAATACGGAGTTGCACGGGGCCAGCGGGCCTTAAAAATCCACAGAGGTGGCCGGGGGGGGGGGGGGGGCTCACGCCTGTGATGCTAGCACTCTGGGAGGCCGAGGCGGGTGGATAGCTCGAGGTCAGGAGTTCGAAACTAGCCTGAGCAAGGGCGAGACCCCATCTCTACTGTAAATAGAAAAAAATTAATTGGCCAACTAATATATATAGAAAAAATCAGCCGGGCATGGTGGCGTATTCCTGTAGTCCCAGCTACTCGGGAGGCTGAGGCAGGAGGACCGCTTGAGCCCAGGAGTTTGAGGTTGCTGTGAGCTAGGCTGATGCCACAGCACTCACTCTAGCCTGGGCAACAAAGCGAGACTCTGTCTCAAAAAAAAAAAAAAAACAAAAAAACAACCCACAGGGGTAGGGATGGGAAATGCCCAGATAGGAACGTTCATGTCGTGGACATGGCCATGGGGTTAGCGGGAAGGGAGGGGTGATTCCTTGGCGTGTGCGGCTCCTTAGAGAGAAGGGTTGCTCCCAGGGCAGAATGTGTCCTTGCTGTCCCCTCGTGCTAAACAGCCACACATCTGTCATTTGGATCACCAGCTGGATCCCAGCTCACTGCATGTTGGCCAGTGTGGTGGGCAGCTGTGGGTGTCTCTGCCAGCTGTGGGGACAGCTGTGTGCCACCCAGGGCCCCATCCTGCCCAGGCACGTTTCCCATCCCCACCTGATGAACACACTTAAAAACAGGACTCAGTGCTCCTTGGCTCCTGACTGTAAAATGTGCTGCTCAGAGGACACAACTCGTGTCTTCTTGGGGAGGACAAAGGGGCAAATGTCTGATGGGCTCGTAGGTTTTCTTGCTTTGAAGGAAACCAGCTGTCTCAAGGCAGACAGATGCTGATGCGTGTATTTGTTTCTGAAGGGTGTGCTCTGAGCCAGTAACGACACCGGATCATTACCAAAATGGTGGATGTCAATCCTGACCTCGGCTCCAAGGGTGCTATTGCCAGAAACATCATTTAGACCCGACATCTGCCAGGGCAGCCTGCTCTGCACTGCCCACCTTTTCCAGCTGTGGCCCCAGCGTGGCTGGTGGCAAAGTGTTTGCAGCAGCCTGGGGCTTTCTTTGAATGTCCTGGTAATCCCCCCCTGTGCCCTGCTGGTGGTCAGAAATGTCCCTTCTTATTCCTGGGCTGCCAACGTCTCTAGAGAATTCTGTGCAGGGAGGTAGAGTCTCAGGGGTGGGTAGGACCTGAGGGAATTTCTGAGCCCCTTCTCAAGGTGTGGCCAAAGACCAAAGTCCGACACGCACAGCTGGGGCAGGAGCAACACGATGGCAAAGGGCTCCATCCCCACAGACAGCACTTGGCACGGGCTTCGGCGAGCCGTGAGAGAGGCCGGAGCTGAAGCTGTCATGTGCAGCATGAAAAGCGCCCTCACAAAGACAGGCAGCCTCTCCCTCCCAACTGGGCAGAGCAACTAAGCAAAAAGCTGACGCAGCTGGAGAACAAGGCCAGGGAAGAAGCCTCAAAGTGACAGCCAGAGGAAAGCCAGGCAGGAGCTGCGGACATGTCGTTGGGCTGCCTCGTGTGATAGGGAAACACGCACGCCCCTGCTGGCAGGTGGGGCCACATGAGGAAACCCCGGCCTCCTGGGGCTGAGGCTCCTACCCAGCCTTGGTAGGAGGGTTTCAATGGATGGATCCTTTTTTTCCTGTAATATTCTAGATATGATGTTTTGCCTCATGTTCTTGGGTTATACCTATTAGTCTGCAGCTGTTAGTTTTCCTAAAACATGACTGAGTAGATTGTTCTCTGTCCACCCACTCTTGCCCTTTGCTGACTTCTAGATACAGGTTCTAGAACCCCTGAGCTTGGACATCAAGTTTCCACCGCATGGCTGGGCTCCACTCTTTGCTGGGCCCAGCCCTGGCCAGCTGCCCCTCCCTGCATTTGTTCAAACTTTCCTCCTCCTGAGCTCTAGAGCGAGCTCCCGGCTGCAGGATGTGACTTGTGTCCCTCTATGCAGGTTTGGGTGAACACAGTGCCTTGCTCATGCTGACGAGCTCAGTAAGTACACGTCGACACTTTGCCTTTCTTGAGCTGAGAGTCAAATAGATTCGCATATAAATTCCAGCTCCACCTTTTATTAGCTATTGGGCTAGTTGCTTAAACCTCTCTGCCTCAGTTTCCTCATCTGTAAAGCAGTGCAATATTAGTACCATCCTTAAGGGGTTGCCGTGACCATTAGATGAAGTAATGCTCAGAAAGCACTGTGCAGGGAGTGAATTCCATACTGCTATTATTTGTGTTGCTACTATGATTTCATCTCACCCCGCTGCCGTGCCTGGCATGCAGTGGGTACTAAGAATTGTCCAACCAGGGAACAAGTGCATGAAGATTGAGCCGTGTTCTTATGCCCCTGCTCCTGTGGGTACGGGCCTGTCCTCTGCTGGTGCCCGCATGCCCACCCCTCCACCGGGCCGCCCTTAGCTGCTGGAGCACCAGGCTTGGCTCCGACATCAGCAACAGAGCACTGGAGGCCGAGTCTTTCACCCCGAAATTGCACATCCTCCTGGGGTGTCAGCCCTTCAGGCTCGGCTCGGGGATCGCTCTAGGTCCTGCAGCTGGTGGCTGGAGATGCCAGCTACGGAAACAGCTGCGCCTCTGCCACCACGCCTTTCCCTCCCCCTGGATTTTTGCTGTCACTTTAGCAGGCAAGAGCACTTAAAAATAAGTGGCAAAAGTTGCACTTGTTTGAAGTGTAAGGTATGTCACTCTCGGAGAGAGATTTTGTTCTTACTGTATAAAAGATAAGAAATAGATACCTAGTTAAAGAACTTTTTTGGCTAGCTCTTCTGTCGGGGGGCGGGGGCGGGCGTCCTTTGTCCTTCTGGCGAGGGCTCTGGGGGAAGAATGGATGTGCTCGCGTCAGAGCCGCCAGCACGGCACTCTGGGCCGCGGCTTTCCCATTGATCTATTTCCCTCTAGTGAATGGGTTTTACGGAAGCTGCAGAGGGATTTTTCCCTAATGATTGTGGAGAGAAAAGAATAAAAAGCGATTCTGGGGGTATCTTGGGACCTTAACTGTCATTGCATGCTGACACTTCATTTCGGAATGTGAAGGGCCTTCTTCCACTTTGCAAGCTAAATGGTCCTCTTTAGTCAGGGACGGTGAGCAGAGAAGCAGGGCTTTCCACATAAGATTGAAGGGCCTCTCTCGTGTGGGGTGAGGGTCTCTGCTCCCCTTCTGTCCTTTCCTGATGTCCCCCCAGAATCCCAAAGAAAGGAGGCTGGAGGCCAGGGTCCACTGGCCAGCTTGGGCCCAAGACAGCTTGGTGGATAGAGTCTTAATCTAGTTCCTCCTAACAGGCATCTCCCGACGCAGCCTGGAGTCTGGGGAAGGAGCTCCTGCCTCACCGGCCCCCGGGAAGACCCTTCTCAGGCTGGCTGATGCATAGCTGGTGCCCACGGAGGAGGCGCCAGCCTGGGCTGCTCGGGGTGGGGTGATGTCTGCTTTCCCTGTGGGCTGGCATCCTGGCCCGCTCGGAGCTCTTTCTGGGAACCCTTAACAATCGCTGGCATCTCCCGGGTGAGGGTTTGAGTCAGAAAAGTCCCGCAGGCCGACTCTGGCTTCCTTACCTGTGACCGATGGCAGAGCAATAGCGCTGTGAGGACAGAGCAAGGCCGGGGAGCCACTGTGGCACTAACATGGGCACAGCGAGCCCAGCCCCTTTGGGGAAGCAATAACGACCCACCTGCGACAGAGTGGAGGGGTGAGGGGAGGAACTTACGGCTTCTCCAGCAGGGCTAGGTGGGTCATGGCTGTGGTCTGCCCTGGGCTGGGTCGGGGAATGAGGAGGGACAAGCCCTCCTTTTGTCTCAGAGTGAGCTGTTTACATGCCCCGTGCTGTGAGAGCACAGCCAACAGAGCCATCAAACAGCACAACGGCAACGATGACCTTAGGGCCCCGAATAGTCAAGCCAGAGTCCCTTACGTTTGTTCAGGACTCTACAGTTCACAAAGCTGTTTCCCACGCACGAGCCACTCATCCTTCACCGGCACGTGAGCGGGCTGTAGCCTCTGTTTACAGGTGAGATCACTGAGCGGCTTCCAGGTGAAGGGACATGCCCAGGACTGTGCGGGCGGTAAAAGGCAGGGGGCCTGCCTCCCAATATGGGGTGCAGAGCCTCAGTTACCCCAGCACTCGAGTGGGTTCCAAGTTCAGCTGCAGCACTAATCTCAGTTTCCCTTCCTGGGTCCTGCGTTCTGCTGTCTGACCCCTTGTGGGGTGAAACCACCGTGCTGACCAGGCAGCTCCAGGCCATGGTGGGCTGACGGTCAGCCACAGGGGCACAAGTCTCCCACCCCAGGGCACCTGTGCATTTGGGAGGGAGGCGGGGGAGGTTATCCTTGCCCTCAGTAGGAGCTAGGCACTTTCACCTGCCACTTTCTAGAGCGTTTCCAGCTAAGTCCCTGCACGACCCTGTGCAGGGGAGGGGTCACAACCCCTGGCAGCATCACTTTATGGGCTTGAAGTCTCTGTGGGCTCCAAAAACAGGTCAACTTGTCCTTGTTCCCTGGAGACTCTGGCTACACCCTGGATGGTTCACGGGGACAATCCATAGAGGTGCCCTTATTGGAACATGGAGATGCCTGGCACCGCTGTGCATTCACCCAGTGGGTGACAGTGATCTTGAGCCCTCGACCTACTTCCATGGAGTGACCTAATCCATTTGGCAAAGGTGCTGGCTGAGACTAGAGACCACCGACCTCTTCTCTCATTTTGATCATATTATAAGTACTGTATTAGTATATTATTATATAAAGTTTGCTTTGTGTATATATACACAGTATATTTTATATTAATATAACAATTATGTATAAAGCATATCTAAAACATTAATAATCTATATTATATATAATAAATATCAGTGTCACGTAATTACATGTTAACTCATCCCAGTGGTCTCACCAGTCTGCCCACGGTATGGGAAGGTGGTAGGATGGAAGCCTAGAGTTAGAGAGAGCAGGACTTGAATTTTGGCTCCCCTGCTTCCTAGCCATGTGACCTCAGGCACTCTCTAAGCCTCAGGCTCCTCATCTGTGAAGTGGGTATGGTATCGGCGCCTACTTTTACGTTCTCGTGGGAGTGTGCTTATAACATGCCTGGCACCGTGGCCCAGCTCACCCTTAGGAAATGCTCTATAAATGTCAGCTCTTTTCATTGCCTTATTATTGCGTCAGTTTAAACGATGCTTCCTGTAGAGGCTGCTCCTGAATTAGCAGTGTATTCTTGCCATAAATTACACTTGGGGTATAGCCGATTAACAGTCATAGACAAGAGGACTTCGGCCTAAACTCCACCAAATTCTTCAGTGCGGGAGACTTCGAGTCAGAAAGCCTGGCTTTATTTCCTGCTTTGCCACTCGCCGCTTCCGTGCGTATAACTCACGCACCCTCCTTATCTGTGAATGGGCGTGATGATGTCGCCTGGGCCCTGGAGAGGACCAGACAAGCTGGTGCAGGTCAGAGCACCCAGCTAGGGCCTGCTACAGGTTGATGCCCACCTGTTTTCTGTCTTTCTTTTCTTCCCGTGTGTTCAAACCATGTGTGAGGCTAACAGGTGAGTCTTGGTGAGAGTGCTTCGTGCTGGCTATTTCCCACACCCGCCTCTCCGCAGGAATTGCACCCGCGCCTCTCGGGCTGATTTTGCCTGGCAATTTTGAAGCTGAAATTTACAGGCACAGGCTCCAGTGATGGAGCTGGACTTCCTTGTGCTCCTGTTCAGTTCAGAGCCCACGTGGAGAATCTGAGACAGAGCCAGGGAGTGCTGGACGAGGCCTCAATGATCATCTTCAGACCATCTTCCTCACTGGACAGATGAGGAAACTGAGGCCTAGAGGGAGAAGAGATTCGCCCAAGTCCACACAGCAAGTTACAAAGACTGGCTCTAGGCAGAGCTGGGCCCCTGTGTCCGTGCCCCTAGTCCTTCGAGGTCTCTGGGGTCACACCTGCCACCATTCCTCGAGCATCTGCTGTATGCCCGGCATTGCGTACCGCACTCAATTCACTTACCAAAACATAAAGGCTGCTTACACTGCTTCTGGCTCGGAAGACACGATAACAAATAGCACAGGTATGATCCCTGCCCTCACAGAGCTTCCAGTCTAGTGGAAGGCATAGAGACAGGCAATAACAGGGGAAGAATCGAATAAGTCGGTGTAAATTCAGATGACAACAAACAGAGCAGCAGTGATGATGATAGAGACAGAAATGAATTAGGATTGGGGTATCAAGAAAGACTTCTTTGAAGGTGATTTTGGTATTGCAAGATTTATTTCTATTAATATTCCCTTCCTTGTGTGTACTATAATATCATCTCTTTAGGAAAGACAGGCTCAGATCTGCCTAAGACTCTCAGACTTGCCTAAGATCACACAGCTTTTGAGTAGAAGAGTCAGAATTTGAACTCTATTCTGCCTCACTCCAAAGTCTAGGATCTTTCCACCATGCTTGATTGTCTACAGGAATTGGGATAACCCTGCCCTAAATGTTTATGGTAATAATGATGATCATTAATATAAGAATTAAAGTACCCCAAGGCTAGGCCTATGAGTCAAGCCTCACTGCTTTCTCTGCCTCCCATTCTAGGGAAAGGGACAGGGTGGATAATCCAGATGGCCCTTCCCTCTCCTCTTCGACGGGGACTGCCTCATTAGGAGTGAGATGACACTGTCCTGGGGCCAGCTTTTGCAGGCCACAGTTTGTTGCAGGCTCTCTGTGAAGCCAGGCAGAGCACCCGCTATTTCCACAAGCATACTGCGTCGATAACATCAAGTCCCAGTTCCCGATTGTCCTTTTCATTTCTGGTTTCATGATTGTTTCCATTCCACCAGCTTCATTTCAAAACCCCTTTCATTCGCCATGAAAGCAAGCCACACAATATAAAAGATGTGTCCTGTCCTCTGGGCGCTGCCTCATTTCCTGCCCCATGATTGACAAGCACCGCTGGAGCACCTTGCACACCGTGGCTGGTGCTTGCGGGGCATGTCAACCACCAGGCTGTCACGCTGACAGCTGCAGGCGCTTGGTCCTCCCCCAGGGCTCCCAGGCTCAGACCCTCCTGAACCTGGCTGCTTTATGGACACAATCAGTTCTTGAATCATGACCTGTCTCCAAAACCACAAATTTGTTACCAGTTCGCTGTGAGTCTGTACAGCCAGATGAATTGTAACGTACGTAGTCCGTGCACCTACATTTGTCATCCGATTAAATATCATAGCTAAACATCTACGTATGCATGCAGGCATGAACATCTACGTATGCATGCAGGCATGTCTGTGTGTATGTGTGTATGGTTGGGGACCAGCCGTGTGTTGGGCACGCATGGGAAATACAGAGACAGGCAGAAGGCCAGCTCTGCCTTCAACCTGTTCCCAGGCAGGTGGGAGATGCGAGGCTGTAATTCAAGGCAGGCAGACTAATAACAAAGAACTATGGAGACCAGGGGAGGCACAAAAATTCACATATGGAGCAGAGACTAGGAAAAGGATCCTGGGAGGCTGGGCTCTCCAAGAAATGTGGATCTGGCAGTAAGAATTTATGAGCTTTCTCTCGCTGTTGCTGAGTGTATATCTCCTAAGGTATTTTCCAATGGGCATAAAATGCCTTTTGTTGTGGCGTTCGCCACCTGCACGCATGTCCCCACATGGGGTCTCATCTGGACTGTCAGGGCAGCCTCTGACTCGTACGCCTGCCCCTTGCCCTCCCTGGACTGCCTCACCTGTCTCCGCTGCTGCCAAGGGATCTAACAGACATACACAAGTGACCTTGTCCTTGTCCGAAAACCTTCCGCAGCTGCTCGTTGTCTGTAGAAAATGGTCGAGACTCCCCAGCGGGGCATACGGGGTCCCCCAGGACTGGCCCCGCCCTGCTCTGCAGCCACCTCTGTGCCATTTCCCCTCCAACACCGTGTCAGTCACCATGCAGTCCCCTGTGCCCATGGCTCCACATCTCTGGGCCCCTCCCGAGTGCTGCTGTCATCTCTCAAGCCCAAGCTGGCCCTGCTGGGAAGCCTCCCTGACTGCCCTCTTGGTGCCCGCATTGAGCATCATGCATACAGATGTCTCTTCTTGTGCCTCTTGTGAGCAGGACAGTCCTCTGTGTACATGGCTGTGTTCCCTGCGTGAGGCCTCTGAGAGCAGTCCAGGCCCGTGCGTCTCTGAATCCCCCACGCCTTATATGGCATCCGATAGAAGGGGCTTGGGACCGTTTGGCCCGTGAGTGAATATGACAGCTTCCACCGGACTTTCAGACATGAGGCAGGGTCCTGGAACTGAGCCTCCACCTTCCAAGAAGCCTCACCTCATTGTGATCAGCAGGCGGGGGACTAGGGACCACCAGTGCAGGTGGCCCTGTTGTGTGGCCTTCTGTGCCCTCTTGTGTTTACAAAGTGCTTGCCTGCAGGCAGTCCGCCTACCAATGGGTGACCATGCTCTTTCCTTGGAAGCCAGTCAGAGAACGGACGTGGCTTCCCAGAGTACACAGAGGCAACCTAATCCTAGAGCCTCAGTTGTTTAGCCAATAGCTGCACAAGTGTCATAACCAGAGACTGGGACTTGGGTGTGCTGGTCCCTCTGTTCCCCTGGACACGTTAGGATGTTATTCTCTCACAGGGCTCCGTTAGTAGCATTTTGGGGAATTTTACGTGAAAATGTGAAAGACCTAAACTGATGTCTGCCTTAGTACCCTAAGTATAAGGCACTTATGGAACCATCTAGCTGTGAGAACTCCAGCTGTGACCACTAATTGTGAAGAAATGGCCTTCCTTATTACACAGATAACATATCCTCAGGGATTGGGCAAGAAAGAGCTCTCTGGGAAGTCAGTGAACAGTGAGCTTCCCTGCCTCCTTGGAGTAGGGCTGACTAATATGTGACAGGCATGCCACTGTGTTTCCGTGCTGCACCCATAGCAGACATAACTAATTGATCCCAGCATTCTTTCTAGATGAGCTCAAAGTACTTCCTCCCTTCTATGCCACCTCGATGCCCGGTGCCCAGCCTCAGGCATCCTGCTGCTGCTGCAACTCTCTGGCTCAACCATGGACCAAAATGCCTGTTTCTTAAGGGCCTTAATGCAGCTGAACAATTCCCTCATTGGAAGGAAGACCAGAAAGGCAATAGTCAAAGTCAACAAGGAGTACAATAGTCTACCCTCTACATACGGTTCACGCCTTTTCTCCTCTCAGAGGGTCCTGACCCCCGTCAGGGGACCCAACTCTTCCCTAGCAAAACTGGCCTTGCAGGAAAGGCCTGTCGGAGTCATTTATTTACGTGGAGGGCCAAAGAGGGTCTCTCCCACCTGGACTGTGGGCTTCTCTAAGATATGCCTCATTTTTTCATTCCTCAGGTGTTTATTAAGCACCAGTGGTTAAGGACAGGCTCTGGGGAGAATGCAGGTAGAAACAGACATGGCCTCAAATAGCTTACAGCTCAGAACAGGCCGTACATTCGTCAGAGCGTGGTACCAACAACTGTGATGTCAAACTGTAGGAAGTACACCAGGAGCCTGGTATTGATCTGGTCAGAGAATGAATAGGCGCCAACGTGGCACAGCGTGAAGGGAACAGCATTCTAGGCAGAGGGAACAGCATGCACAAAACTTGTGTGTCAGGAAGAAGATAAGTAGGCAGCCCTGCAGGCCCTGAGAAGATGATTTGTCTACATTCTACCTGCATTGGGAAACCACTGAGCAAAACCACTGGTTTTCTGTGCCACTAGCCCCTGGGATGGTGCTGTACACATTTGAGGAATGGATACATCAGTGGGGAATTAAGGGATCCATGATTGGAAGGATCGAGGGTGATGGAATGATGGATGCTATCTAGCTGGAGTGTTTGCAAACCCTGGAATGGATCTACTTCCCACATTGGCTTTGGGGATCGGGGGCAGGTTGGGATTTCAACTGTGGGTCATTAGCATTCCTTGACTAAGTCAGTTTAGTCAATTAAATTAACTAAGTCAAGCTAAGTTAACTGTTCCAGTCATTCTTAGAGCTATTTCACTGCAGGCATTTTGTGTTCAATTTCTGCCTTTCCCCCCTCCTGACAGTTGAGCAACCAGTCCTTAGCATCTCGAATAAGTTACAAGATTTAATATTGATTTGTTGGGTTTTTTTCTTTATTAAGAGTATTGTTAATGTTTTATTGGTGATTTGAAGTTTACATTAATCACTCTTATTAATGGCAATCCTTTTATGTGGCTTATAACTTTCCAATGGGGTCTGTTGGTTCCCAAGCCTAGTGGCTTTGTCTCTAGGCTGCATTGGGGTCTGCCACCCTTACTGGCTGCTTTCCTCCTTCCATGCCCCTACAACCCTCCCCATCACCCCTTTTGCTTTAAGGTAGAGGGATGGAAATCCAGGGGTAAATATTCAGTGTCAGCCTCTTACCAAGGAGCACATATTTGAGTACCTCCTGGTCAAGAGGCGGGGGCAGTGCATAACCTGGCCCTGGGCCTTTGCCACGGTGCAGAGAGCCAGGCCACTGCTGCCTATGCAACACACTGCCTCATTGGCCCCTCTCTGACGTGGTGTTCCCTGGTTTGCATGCCGAACACTGCACTTGGCACAGGATTTATTACAGCTGTTCAATGGCCCTTTCTTTCTCGATGGAACTGTCCGTATCCATTTGGAATGGAAAGCTTAGCTTCTAGGTGTTTGTGGTGAGAATGTTCCCGAGTGCAATGGTGTTGAGTTAGGGGCTTCCTGCTTTTAGTGCAGAACTGAAGACCACACCCCAGGGGACTCCCCTTTTTCTGGCTGGAAAATGAAGGAGATAGGGAAGTATATGCTAGACGTCACTTGGGGCCTGGCTGAAGAGGGTATGGGTGCAGAGAAACCTTCTGTTTTGCCAATACCTTTAGGGATAGAGAAACATCAAACTTCTTCCTGGATCACAGGCAAGGGAAGGAGACTCCTTCAAAATAGCCTGGAGAGGGCTTTGGAATCCCCGTAGGTTATTCCCCTGCCCCTGGGGTGGGCTTTCTCTCCCACATGGATCCTTCCAGATTCTGTTTTGGAAACACTTCCCTGGGGGGAATATTCTCAACTTCTCTCTCTCCTCTTGTTCCCTCCCTCTCCCCGCTTCCCTCCCTCCCTGTCTCCTCCTCCCTTTTTCCCTCTCTCCCCTCCTTCTTTGAGGTTTGACAATCTCTCTAACCAAAATCCCTCTTGCTATAGTTAGAGCCTCTTAGGGACCAGTTAAACTGGAATAAGGGATATCCACAACAAAATGTGCAAATTCCCTTTCCTTTTAAAGAGGAATATGCCTTCTGGCTATTACCTGAACAAACCCGTCTGCTTGCCATTACCATTCTGGGATTATACTTCCGGAGAATGGTTGCAGAAATCCCTGTGAAAATCCTCTGTACTCTATGTAGGGAGGGCAAGTCCAACCTGTTTCCAGTGGAACATTCTGGTTCCTATTGTTACCCTATATTTATAGACTGGGCTCCACTAAGAGCCCACCCCCTTCTGTTGCTGGCTGAAAGGCTATTTAATGCGATCCCAATTAAAGGGAAGAGGATTTGGCGTGGTTGTTGGAACATGGCAGAGAGAGACGGACTCAGAGGAAATAAACCACCCCGGGGTGCTGCATGAGTCACCTGGCCCACTGCAAAGGGACACCCATTAGCAGCATCATGGCGCTTTGTTCTCTTTCAAGATTCCCACAGTAAGCGCCACCCATTTTTACCACAATGGCCACAGGATTTATGCTTCCACCCACTCTCAATTCTGAACCCTCAGTGGCTTTGCCCTTCAGTGATCATGAAACAGGTGTCACCTGCCACTTTGGCTTGGATTTTCTTGCAATTATATGGTTTCTTTTGCTGTCTTCCTGGCCAGAGGAAGGATGCTTTTATGGACAGGGTATTATAGACGGGTTGGCAGATGAGGTGGTTTCTTAGGGGCTGGCACAGTGCCCAACGGAACATGAGTCAGCTCTTGAAATAGGTTTGGTTTTTCCTCCTGAATTCATGTGAACAGCAGAGAAGTTTAAAAAATCCTCAAGTATACTATAAGCCCATTCATTTGGCAACAGAGGAGCACAACTGTCAGAAAGCCCTTGCACTTTAAGCCACGGGAGAGGCACAGAGTCACTCTCAAGTTGGAGGGAGGCTCACGTCATTTGTAAAATTGACATCAGGACCCCTTGTTCCCTTTAAAGATTATTTTCAAGATTGCGAGAGAACCACCCATTCCTTAGTATAATGGTTACTGGATTTATTCTTGTCCTGCCTGCCTCCTTCCCATTCTTAATTCCTAGTGCTTTTGTTGTTTTTGTTTTTAGCCACATGCTCGGGATAGTTATTTAATTACTAGCGTGCAGGGCTTCTAGAGGTGCCAGCCCACAGCCGGGGGTGGCAGCGGAATCACCCCTTCCACACATGGGGTGGTCACGGGCAGACATCTGTTGAGCCCTTACCATGCACCAGCTGTAAGAATGGACCAGATGCGGTCCACGCCCTGCGGGAGCTCTCGGTTTAGAGCAAACAGTCTTTCTTTAAAATGTGGTAAAATACACATAATATAAAATTTACCACCTTAACCATTTTTTAAGTGTACAGTTCAGCGATGTTAAGTATATTCACATTGTTGTGTAAACAATCTCTAAGAGTCTTTTCATCCTGTAGACCTGAAATTCTACACAGTAGTGCCCCGCTCATCCTTGGGGGATACAGTCCAAGACCCCCCAGTGGATGCCTAAAACCGTGGATGGTACCGAACCCTATATATACAGACAGTCCCTGACTTATGAAGGTTCCACTTAAGATTTTTTTGACTTTACAATGGTGCCAAAGCAATACACATTCAGTAGAAATCGTGCTTTGAATTTTGATCTTTTCCCGGGCTGGCGATATGTTAGTACGATCCTCCCTGGAGATGCTGGGCGGTAGAAGTGAGTCGCTCCCAGTAAGCCACGCGGTCACAGGGCAGACGGCCGACACTGCGCTCTACAGTGCAGGGTGTGCAAAAAGTTACATGAGATCCTCAACATTTCATTATAAAATGGGCTTTGTGTTAGGTGATTTTGCTTGACTGTAGGCTAATGTATGTGTTCTGAGCACATTTAAGGCAGGCAGGGCTAAGTTATGATGTTTGGTAGGTTAGGTGTATTAAATGCATTTTCGACTCAGGATATTTTCAGCTCACAATGGGTTTAACAGCATGTAACCCCATCGTAAGTCAAGGAACATCTGCAATGCTGCTGTGAACATAGATCTTTTGTACACCCCTTTGAGACTCTGCTTTCAAAAGCAAGCGCTCTTAATCTGGGGTTCCTGAACTCCCAGAAACCATCTGCAAAATGTGGTGTGTTCATATCAGTGCGTCTCATTCTGGGGAAAGCAAATTCATAGCTCTCATCAGGTGTTCAGTGGGCTGAGGGTGGCCAAAGGGTTCGGTCTAGAGGATAACAAAAGCAGCACCTGCTTCCGAAGCCCCTGAGCCCCTAGCTGTCCTGAGCGTTCTCCAGCAGCAGGTGGGGGTGTGGAGGAGCAAGTCACCCCCATCGGGGTTCCAGTCCTAGCTGTGCTAGGTTTACTTCCTGGGTATCCTTTGGGACTTCAGTTGACTTCATGGAGCCTCAGTCTTCCAATCTGTAAAACAGGGATGAGGACACATCTCAGAATTGTAGGGAAGATTAATCTAGATTTAGCACAATGGTTAAAAGCATGATGTGGTAGGCTGAATAATGGTGGCCTCCCCAAAATACCCAGGCCCTAATCCCCAGATACCATGGCAAAAGGAACTTTGCAAGATGTGGTTAAATTAAGGGTCTTGAGATGGGGAGAGTATCCTGGGTTATCTGGGTGGGTTCTAAATGTAATCGCGGGGGTCTTTATACAAAGGGAGGCAGAAAGAGATTTGACTACAGCAGAGGAGGTAGGACACAGGATACGTGAAGCCTGAGGCTGGAGTGATGGGAGAAGCGGCTGTGAACAAGGAAGGCAGGCAGCCCCCCGAGGCTGGAAAAGGTGAGGAAACGGGTCCCCCTAGATCCACCAGAAGGAGCCAGCCCTGCTGACCACCTTGGCCAAACCGGACTCCAGTTTGGCCTCCAGAACTGTAAGACAAGAAATCTGTGTGGTTTTAAGTCTCTAATGTTGTGGGAATGCATTACAGCCGTAACGGGAACTAACGCACATGCACTCTGCAGGCAGACTGCCTGTGTTGGGTTTTGGGGACACCGCTTACCAGCTGCATGGTGTTGGGCAGGTCAGTTTCTCCATGCCTCAGTTCCCTCATCTTTCAATAACAGAGCCCACCAACATAGGGTTGCTATGAGCAGCAAAGGCGTTAACAGTTGTAAATCCCAGAGAACAGTGCCTGGGACCCAGTAAGCACTATGTAAGTATTAGTTAAATAAAATAACTGAAAAGCACTGGAGCATGCCTGGCTCGCAGGAGGCTGTTGTATGGTGCTGGCTGGCCCCAACTGCTCTGGGGGCTTGGGTATGTTCCGCAGAGTCAGTTGGAGAAGGCAGGCGAGCATGGGGTGCCTTGGGGAAGGACTGAGTCTTCGTTAAAATGAAGCATAGATGCTTGAAGGGATGAACCCTCAGTTATCTGTGACACCGCATTTTCCAGTGTTCCTTGAATCATTCATAGATGTGACTTCAAACCAAGAGTCAAGGTCAAATAAGTTTGAGAAACTGCGTTTCAGAGCTGACCGGTTTTCTTTTCTCTGGAAGTCTCAGAACCTTTAATATGCTCACGAGCCTAGTGAATCTCTGAGAAGCATTTTGCAAACATTTGCCCACTAGCCCCCTTTTTGGTGCTTCCTGCAAGACTAGAGTTCTGCAGAACTCGCTTCAGAGGAGTCTGGGAGCCTGGGGCTGCCTTACACGGTGTGTGAAGTTGGGACAGCCTGGCTGAGAGGGAATATCACTGTGCTCTATGCCTGACCTCAGAAAAAACTAGAAAATATAGCTGCTGCTGCTGCTGCTGCAATTCATATCCCAGACAGTCAGAAAGGATTCTGGACAGGTCCACCCCTGATATCTTCAGGGCCTGGGCCAGCCCCGAACAGAGGCACCTAATCCCCAGGTCCCAGCCCCTAGCATGTCCGCACTTTTCCCTCCCCTGGCTCATCCAGTACCCTGAGGACACTGTGGATGCCTCAGCCCTCAGGTCTAAACTCAATCCAGCCCTTCCTCCAGCTGCCCCTTGGCCACTTCTCAGGCACGGGACATACCTACAGGCAGCTGTGGCCTGCACGTGGGAGGACAGACGGGAAAGAGGAGGCGTGGGCCTGGAAGCAGGCTCGGGGCCTTTAGGACGGGGTCCCGGATACCCAAAGGATGGTTTGCAAGGCGAGAGTGGACAAGGCCCCTTGGCCCTGTGGGCTTCTGGCTCCAGGAGGTGGAGTGTAGCTGAGCAGGGGTCAGGCAGGGCCCTCTGCTGTGGGGTGCCCAGAGCAGGAGCCCCGAGTGTCTGGGTCCAGGGTGGCAGCAGGGGAGGACGCTGACGGTGCAGTGGCACAGACCCCGAACTGCACATAGTGCCCACCCTTCTTTTGCCCCTAGTCAAACTGGTCACCCCCACAGACTTACTTTTATTTACTCCGTGCACCTCCTGGAGACACACTGTCCTAAGCTCCTGGTTCACGGGAACTTGCATCCTCAACTCCATTGTACCCCGTGGAGCCCGGCCCTGCTCCTGGCCCACGCATGCCAGGTCCACAGTGGGCCTTCACCCACCTTACCAGTCACCTTGGTCATTGGGGCTGCCATGTGCCCTGGCCCTGGGCCCTCCCTCCTGAGTGATTTATGCCATCAGTTGTGGGGACAGCCACCTCTTCCCACAGGGAGCCCGGGCCCCTGCCCTCGGTGGGCGAGCAGGGCGGGCTGCTGACGAATGTGGCGTTCAGCACCTACAATAGGAGTGCGCGCAGAGGTGGGCCTTGCCATGAGTGCCTTTGTCTACTCTTTGCGCTAGAACTGTTTTCTCGGGGCGGCGTAGTCAGGAGGCCTATGGAGCTGGTAGTGAGCTGGCCTTGGAGGGGGCAGCCCTGGGAGAGGAGCCAGCTGTGAGTGCTCCTCTGCAGGCCTCTATCCACACGGTCTGGGGGCTCCTGGGGGAGCCGAAGCTCTGCACAGAAAATTGCAGGGCAGGAAAGGACTCGGGAGATCCTTTTCCCTCCAAGAGTGGCCCTGCTCAAAACACCCCCATTAGACTCAACGAGCGGCTTTCTCCACGACAATTCTTTTAAAAAACACTTTATTGGGTTTTTCAAATTACAAAAGCAATATGGGCTTGTTTTAGCCCAGAGATGTGTTCTTATTATTAAAGGAAAGGAATCAATAGCTTCCCCGATTCCTACCCCTGCATCCCCGGAGGCGCCAGCGTTAACAATGTGGTGTTTAACTAGAGGTGATTAACACGCCATTTTTGCATGCACTTATACAAAAATATACCAACATGTATCTACATGTACGGGGATTTTTGTTTTTATGTGTTGCTGTTTGCTTTTTTTAAAAAAAAGAGTAATCGCACTACACCTGTCGTGCTGCAATTTTCTTTTTCTTTTTTTTCCTTTTATTTATTTATTTTATTTTTTAAATTTATTTCATCATATTATGGAGGTACAAATATTGTTAGGGTTACAAATATTGCCCCTGCCCCCCCACCCTCCCCCCGATGTGTCCAATCCCCCGATGGTGTCATCACACACGTTACGGAAGCATACACCCCTTTCCTCCTCCCCGCTACCACCTCCCCACCACCGGATAAAAAGTTTTGTTTTGATTTTTTTTTTTTTTTGACATTGGTTACATTGTATATCTTTGCCTCTCCCTAAGAAGGGTTAGAGTTATGCCCTTACCCTCCAAAATACTTGCCACTTCCCTAAGATTGGGTCTCCCCCCACCCGAATCCCTGGTGAGCATTGCCACCATTTGAAAACCATAGTTTTAATCAGTCAGTACCAATTTGATGGCGAGTAGATGTAGGGCCCATTTTCCATGTCTTGTGTCGCCTCACTTTGGGTAACGGGCTTAAGCTTAATCCAGGATAGCATAAACGGTGCTAACTCACCGTTGTTTCTTAGGATTGAGTAATATTCCATTGTGAGCATATACCACATTTTAATTATCCACTCATGAATTGATGGGCTCTTGGGTTGTTTCCATGACCGTGCAATAGTGAATTGTGCTGCCATAAACATTCGGGTGCAGATGTCTTTATTATAGAATGTCTTATGCTCTTTTGGGTAGATGCCCAACAATGCTATTGCAGGGTCGAATGGTATTTCTATTTCTAGCTGTTTGAGGTATCTCCAAATTCTTTTCCACAAAGGTTGCACTAATTTGCAGTCCCACCAGCAGTGTAGGAGTGTTCCTGTCTCTCCGCATCCTCGCCAGCATTTATTGTTTTGGGATTTCTTGATATAGGCCATTCTTACTGGGGTTAGGTGGTATCTCATTGTGGTTTTGATTTGCATTTCTCTAATAATTAGAAAAGTTGAGCATTTCTTTATATGTTTGCATGCCATTATTCTGTCTTCTTTGCAATTTTCTTTTT
>VSMD01067432.1:0-115763 GCA_008750895.1 Mirza zaza
CTGTGCACACGGAGGTGCCCCGAGGGAGTTGGGAGCCTGGTGCCGCGTCTGCTACTGGCTTACCGCTCACTGGCGGCGGTTGTCGCTGGGCTGGTGTCCGCAGGTCCCTCTGCTTGCTGGGGAGCCCACCAGCAGTCCGGGATGCAGGGGAGGGGAAACGGCAGATCCACCTCCCCTTCCCGCTGGTCTCCGGGCTGCTCCGGTGGTCCCAGCTTCCAGTTCTCCTCCGCGACCTCCTCCCGTGGAGTCTCCCGTGGTCTCAGGTACTCCTCCTGCCGACCCTCATCCGATGTAGGCTCGTCTTCTTGCTTCTTTCTTCTAATTTCTGCTAGAATCTGTCTTTTCTGCAGAGACACTCTGTCTGGCGGTGTTTCTCATCCGCCATCTTCTGGGCGGGGCCCAGTCTTTTTTTTGTTACTGTATTTCTGTTTGGTTCTCTTGCCTTAGTATTCTTTCCTTCTTTCATCCTTCCCCACACCAGCTTTTTGACCATTTGCTTTCTTTCTGGGACTACAAGATTCTTTGGGTTCATCTTGCATTTTCCCTGCCTCAGTTTGTGAGCCAATCATTTCTTCAAAGTACATTGGTTCCATGTATTGGAGAATATAGACACTGGGTTTTCTTTTAACACTGCTGTAATAATGTTTACATTGGAGTGGGAGTGAGGTTTCCATCTGGTGTATGAGCTAGGCTCATTATTGGGCTTAGTCATTTCTGGGCACAACTGGCAGAGTGGTGGGGTGGGTACTCTGCAGTCTACTGAGACCTTGGAGCCTCCTGGGGAAGAACTCATGCTAGGGAAAGGAGTCATACAGATGTGGTCAAATGCAAAGTCCTCGTTAACCGAGGGAGAAGCGCTTCCCAGTGGGTGTGGTAGGAGTCATGTGGATTTATCTCTGACTCAACATTCCTCCCACTGCCCACTGGGTTTGTGTACTAGGGGAAATGTGTGTGGGTACTCACTACAAACTCTAAGGCGTGGAATACAAGACAGAGTGGCTTTGCTGCTCCCTACTCCAACTGTATGTAGTATGTAACGTAGGGATATGTTTTCCAGCTTTGGCACAGAAGTTCTCATAATTTTTGGCATGTTAAGATGCTGATGAGTGCACTCCCTGAAGAGTAGGGGCCTGTGTATTCCACAGAGCAAAACAGGGTGGGCTGTGGGGAGCAGCAGTGTTTGGTGGAGTGACCACCCAGGCAGGGGCTCAGAGATGCTAAAGGAGGAAAACTATAAGATGGTATGTGCAGGCTGGCTGGACTACTTCTGAGACCACTCTGGGCACTTTTAGAAATGCACATAAGGAGTTTTTGCAAAGGCCTGGAATCCTATAACAGCAGGCTTGGTAAGGGTCAAATAAACTTGGGCTGTTAGTGGCATTGTGACCTATTTATGACTCCTATAATACCCCATTTAGGGAGCTCAGGTAACCTAAGCAATTTTCTAGCCTTTATTTTTTCACTTAGCATTTTATTATAAACAACTTTCTATGTAGCAATATGGCCCTCAAAACCTTTTTAACAAAAACCACATCAATAATATTTAATATCATCCAATGTCTATTGAATTTGCCAGACATTACAAAGGTTATCTCATATCTTGTAACAGCACTGCAAAGAAGGTGTTTTTTGTTTTTTAGACAGAGTCTCACTCTGTTGTCCAGGCTGGAGTGCAGTGGCACCATCACAGCTCACTGAACCCTCAAACTCCTGGCCTCAAGTGATCCTCCCAAGTAGCTGGCACTAAATGCATGCATCATCACATCCAGCTAATGTTTTTGTGTTTTGTAGACATGGGGTCTTGCTATTTTTCCCAGACTGGTCTTAAATCCTGGCCTCAACTGCCTGGCCTCAACTGCTTTGGCTTCCTAAAGTGCTGGGATTACAGATGTGAGCCACCACACCCAACCAAGAAGAGTGTTATATACCTCCATTTAGCAGATAAAGAAAACAAGGTCCAGAGAGGTGAAATAACTTGCCTTAGTTTATCTGGGTGGTAAGCAGTGGAATTACTATCTTACTCTGAAGTCCATACTTTCCCAACAGTCTCTCTTCACTACCTATAATATTCTAATATTCTATAGAGTGGAGGTACTATAATTTACTTAGCTATTATGCACCATTAATTATTTAATCATTCTCTTGTGGCTGAGACCTTTAGGTTGCCTTATTAATATTTTTTGCTGTTATAAACAAAAAATGAGGTGAACAGCTCTTACCATTCCTATCCCAGTCTCCACATCCACATTCTGATGACTCAAACTTTGTCCTTCATTAAAATAATGTGTACTTTCTTGTCCCTGTAACCTTCCTTACTCATGCTCCCTTTGCTAGAGGAACCGAAACTTACATGTCCTTCAAGATGCCACATCCCTAGGCAGAATGTCAGTCACTTGCCCTTTTGTGGCCCTTGGCCCATGTCGGTGCCTGCTACAGGTGGTAAGTGCACCGACTCCGACTGTAAATCCGTCCACCTCCCCTAGGGACTTGTGGGCTCCTCGCGGCAGAGACGCAAGCGTATTCACAGGAGGCATTTGTCAAAATGCAGGTGCCCAGGTCCCACAACGACCTACAGAATTAGGATCTTTAGGCTCAGAAATTGCATTTTTACCAAGTTATCCAGGTGATTTTCATGAACTGAACAGTGGGGGACCACTGCCATAGTGTTGCAAGAAGTGACTGGATGCACGAGAGGGCAACTGGTATTCCCAGGAAGAGAGGAAGGAGTCTCATCGCCTTTTTTGTGGAGAAGGACAGAAGCAAGAACGTAGAGAAAGAAATATTTGCTGATCTCTCTAGCTGCGTGAATGTTCTATGCTAGATAGCAATAAGGTGACAATGATTAGTATGGAACGTTTTATCAAACTATTTATTTTTAGTGGATAATTCGGGTAACATGGTACAAAATTTAAAATATATAAAAAGCTGTACAGTGAAAAGTCAGTCTCCTTCCCACCTCTGTCCTCACCCCATTTAGGAAGCTACAGGAGTCACCACAATTTTTTGTGTGCTTTTAATAAAGGGTTTATAGTTTCAGAAGGTGATCTATTTCAGGAGTCAGTTTGTGTAGGATAGGGAGCAGGCTTTAAAAAATACTTTTAATTTTGAAATAATTACAGATTGACAAAATTTTTCAAGAGTAGTACAGAACATGCCAGGCACAGTAGCTCATGCCTGTAATCCTAGCTGTCTGGGAGGCTGAGGCAGGAGGATCACTGAGCTCAGGAGTTTGAGACCAGCCTGAACAAGAGTGAGACCCTTTCTCTACCAAAAAAAAAAAGAAATAAGAAATTAGCCAGGCAACTAAAAATAGAAAAACATTAGCTGGCGTGGTGGTATGAGCCAGTAGTCCCAGCTATTCTGGAGGCTGGGGCAGGAGGATCGCTTGCGCCCAGGAGTTTGAGGTTGCTGTGAGCTAGGCTGAAGCCACAGCATTCTACTCAGGGCAACAGAGTAAGATTCTGTCTCTAAATAAACTAATACATAAGAATAATACAGAACAGTTCTCTGTACCCCTCACCCAGTTTCCCCCAGTGGATATTTTTGTATAGCTTATAGTGCAATAGCAAAACCAGAAAATTGACATTGGTATGGTGTATATATAATTATATGCCATTTTATCACATGTATTTTCATACTACCATCGCCACACTCAAGATACTTAAGAACTATTTTCATCACCACTATGCATATATAACTTACCACAGTCTACTGTTGTCATCATTTGACAGTTCAAGTAAAATACGGAAACCTTACTTTATTTTAAGTCCTTTTACCCTTTCTCATATTTAATTGTCTTCAATATCTCTTCTATGTACTTGGAGAACCACATCAAGTGATGATTTTGCTTCAACTGTCAAATATAATTTGCAAAATTCAAGAAGGAAAGTCTTTTTTATTTACTCAGATTTTTACTCTTTCTGTTTTTTTTTTCTTCCTGATGTTCTAAGATTCCTTCTTTTGTCATTTTATCACTTAGAAAAATTTGTATAGTCATCCTTTTAAGGTAAGTCCGCTGGCAACAAATTCTTAGTTTTCTTGTCTAAAAATGTTTTGATTTTCCCTTCTTTCCTGAAGGGCATTTTTGTTGGGTATGGGATTCTGGGTTAACCAGTCTTTGCTTTCAGCACTTGAAAACTGCTGTGATACTTGCTTCAGGTCTTGTGATTTCTGATGATTTCTGAATGATAGAAACCACATCATTTAACTTGTCATTTCTCTATTGCTACTTTTAAGTATTTTCCTTTGCTTTTAGTTTTAGAAGTTTGATTCTGATGCATCTGGGCATGGGTTTCTTCAAGTTTATCCTATTTAGGGTTTTCTCAGCTTCTTAAATCTGTAGATTTACATCTCTTGCCAACTTTGGGAAATTTTCAGCCCTTATTTCTTTAAATTTTTGTTTAACTGCACACCTCCTCCTTTCCTTCTTGGGTTCCAATGACATGAATATTAGACCTTTTGTTATAATCTCACAGGTCCTTGAGGCTCTTTATTTTTTCAGTCTATTTTCTCTCTGTTGTTCCCTCTTCAAGTTCACTGATGCTTTTCTCTGTCCTCTTCATTTGGCTGTTAAGGCTCAGCCAGTGATTTTTAAATTTTGCCTATTGTGTTTTAGTTCTAAAATTTCCATTTGGTTTTTCTTCATATCTTCTATTTCTTTCCTGATATTTCCATTTCTTTGCTGAGACATTTGATTTCTTTGCTGACTTACTACTTTTTTCATTTGTTTCAAGCATGTCCATAGTTGTTCGGCGAAGCAATTTTACAGCTGCTTTAAAATCCTAGTCAGACAATGCCAACATCTGTGCCGTCTTGGCGTTGGTGTCTGTTGATTGCCTCTTCTCATCCAAATAGAGATTTTCCTGATTCTTGAAAGGACAAGTGATTTTCGGCTGCATCCTAGACATTCGGAATATTGCTTTCTGAGACTCTGGATCTTATTGCAAACTCCTATTTGAGCAGACACTGCTCTGGTGGGCAGAGGGAGGTGTTGCCCCATTGCTGCCAGGTGGGGGCAGAAGCCCAGGCTCCGGCCTGGCCTCTGCTGTCACCACACTGGCCAAGAGGGCAAAGGCCCCTGCTCTCCAGGTGGTCTTTGGTGAGGGGGTGGGCGTGGCATAGCCAATTTTTCAGGTGTTTGGCTGCTGTAGGGCAGTTATTGTCTACATATTTTCTGTCTTCCTAGGCTGCCAGTTTCCCATTCCTTCTATTAGAGAAAGCAGATTTTTCTTGGGGCTTTTACTGTTTGTGCCCATTGACATTTCCGGGTTGCTGACTTCTCCAGAACCCAGTCTAGGGTATATCAGGAAAAGGAATACCTAGGAAACTCGCAGCTGTGTTGCTGCTCGGGTCCACAGAGCTCCAGTCAGCCTTGCGTCTTCTCTCCGCCTTGCAGAGCCTTCTTACGTCGGGAGTTTTAGTTGCCCTTAGTGGAAAGGAAGAGAGATAAATGTACCTTTTCCGTCCTGTCCCGGAAACAGAAGGGTGTCATGTGTTTTTTTTTTCTTTTTTCTTTCAAAATATTAAGGAGGTACAAACATTTTTGTTACATGGATAGCTTTTATAATCCTTACGTCAGAGCTATAAGTGTGCCCACCACCCAAATAGTGTTCATTGTACCTGTTAGGTAGGTTTTTTTTTTATTATTATTTCAAGATATTATGGGGGTACAGACATTTTGGCTACAAGTAGTGACCTTGCCTCGCCCAAGCCCTGGCGAGCGGCGCCCCTCCCGCACAGTGCGCCCCGCTTCACCCCACCTGGCGACACCCAGTGCACATTGCTGCCCCGTGCGCACGTTAGTTTCATTTGTTTTGACTCTAATTCGCAGATGGGAACCTCGGAGATTTTGTGTCGATGAAAAAACAAAAGAACTGATTACTTTTCATTTTGTTCTTTTTCATCCTGTTTTTCCTAAAGCCACATTTCTTTACTTTAATCCAGATGGCTGCCTCAGAACTGGTTTGCGTATGTTGCGTTTGGAGACCTAGTGATTAGTCCAAGGGGCGGGGACAGGGTAGGAGCTGTGATTATGGAGGGGCTGAGAACTTTAAACTTTTGGCCTTGGGGAACAATTTTAGGCATGGTGATAATTAGGTAATTTGTCCAAAACATATAATAAGAGTGAGGTGTGGAGGCAAAGGACTCTCTAGGAGCTAAGGCAGGGGGGAATCCAGTGCACGTGCAGAGGAGACGCAAAGGACAGAGACCAGGACAGCGGTGCCATTCCCTGAGGCTCACGCCTGGCTCCGCCTCCAGCTCTTCTCCACTGGCTGCTAGGCAGTGAGGCCCCAGGAACCCGCAGGAAAGTCTCTCTTTAAGTTTGGGGACCAAGAATTTCTTGCAAACCTATTATATTCAAGACCCTGTAGAGTTAGGTAAAAGGACCTCAAAGATCCTTGCTCTCAGAAAGTATACCGTACCGGTGCCTCCCACCCTGTGGATTCCTTTCTCATCCTACTTATCTCCTGTGCCCAGGGGACCAGACCTCACATGCCCTAGCACAGTCCCCCAGGTGGTTTTGCCCGGGAGAGAGAACATTAAAAGCCAAACACAGACAGACACAGAGAGACAGGCGTCTCACCCAGGCAGCCTGCGCTGGCCTCAGGAGCGAGCACTCGCCTGATTCTGAGACGGTGTGAGATGTGCCCAGGTGACCTACCTGTGGCTGGACGGCCGCCAGGGCACACTCCCCACAACTGACGCTGCTCAGGGAGAGGCCAGGCAGCTAACAGCGTTCCTGGCTGGAGAGCATCTGGCTCAGCCAGCAGGGTGTTGTCCACACAGCCGGCCAGGGACCAGGCTTGGCTGGTTCTGATCCTTAGCTTGCCTGGACACACCTGGCCCCACAGGAAGTGGACGTGCCGCAGGTAGAAGATGATATTCGGAAGAAAGTTCCCCAAAGTCCTATGCATTGGGCTGACTCTGATCATTGCTGTCAATCTCCTTCTGGCCTTTTATGCTAAGGGGACTTTACAAAACTTGATCCTGGGTGGTCTCCACAAGGAGCTTCATTTGCCTCCGTCTGAGTGGGATGGGGCAGTGGTAAAGAGACTCTCCCGCTTGGAGGTGGAATTGCAGCATCTGGGTAAGTTCACAGCATGAATTTAGAGGGGATGATAGTGTGTGTGTGTGTGTGTGTGTGTGTGTGTGTGTTTAGGGGCAGGTAGGAAAAAGGGGCATGGAGAGAAAAATGGGTGGAGGTCACATTCTCATCCCTGACTTGCTCATTTAAGCATCTGACATTGAATCCTGCACCTCCAAATGGGAGGTAAGTGCTGAGAATTGGGCGAGCAGAAGTGGGAATCAGGGCAGGCGGTTTGGCGGAGGACAGCAAGGTGTGCACGTGAGTGGGTGCATGTGCACGTGCATGCTTGTGCATGAGCACATCTACAGACATGCAGGCAGGGAGGCACAGCAGGAACCCTGTGTGAAATGCATGCAGAAAGCGATCTATAAACTGGTATGCGCCAAATCTTAACCTCCTCACTTAAAGTTCAGGGTAAGATTTCTGCAAATTCTGGGGTTTGTGATTCTGGCTCAACACAGAACTCTAGCTCCTTGAAATTTTATGTGCCTCTGCACCTGACTTCAGTGAGGAAGGCAGCGATCTTGCCCTGCTCCCTGGGTGACAGTGGGCAAACGCTGAACCCCGAAGCGGATGTTGCATGTGTGAGCAGGGATGTGACTGCTCAGATTTTCACACGTGGGGCTGGAGCTGCAGAAAGTGTCTTTTTAAACGAGACCTGAGTGTTGTCAGGGTTTAGGGTGAGGCAGAGGAATGGATGGAAGGAAAGTCAGGAAGAGAAAAAGAAAGAGACAGGGTATGGGAGAGAGAGAGAAGGGGAGTGAGACAGGAGATGAGAGATAGGACAGAGAAGAAGGAGCAGAAGTGAGAGTCCAGGGAGAGAGAGTCAAAGAGTTTATATGGGGACAAGAAGGGGAAAAAAAATAAAATCGGGGGCAGGGGGAGAATAAAAGGAGAGAGGAGGCAGAAAGCACCCATAGTGTCTTCTGTGTCCCCTTGTAAGACTCACCATGATTTACTGTGGTACAATTTTCTGGAAAGCAAGTCTCACGAGGGCTGGTTCCATGAATGTCTCATTCACCACTCGTTTCTCTTCACACATAGAAATCACATAAATGAATAAGTGCAGGAGTGAGCGTAGGAAAGGGAGAGAAGAGGACAGACAGGCAGGGATGGAGGGAAGAGTGAGACCGAGCAAGAGGAGGGATGAAGCAGAGGCAGGACGGTCAGCTCTGGAGGCTGGTGCGGACATGCTCAGTCCAGGAGGACACCCTGGCCCAGGCTGCTGATCTCAGCAGCGCAGTCACACCCTGGCAGAACGCCCAGACCACACCCGGGTTCTCACCCTCCCCAGGCTTGTCACACTGGCTCAGCCCTCTATCGCTGGAGCATGGCAGAAGCTATACCTAAAGCCCAGCCATTCTTTCCTTCAGCTGGGACATGACGTGCCACTGGGAGCCACCCAGAGCCATCCGGTCTGCTTCCCTTTCCTTCTTTGCAATGACTAGTTTTCCATTTTCTTTTTTTTCCTGGTGCTCCCACATTGCATTCAGTCTAAATTGATGT
The DNA here is from genome assembly GCA_008750895.1 of Mirza zaza. Taxonomy (NCBI): domain Eukaryota; kingdom Metazoa; phylum Chordata; class Mammalia; order Primates; family Cheirogaleidae; genus Mirza; species Mirza zaza. Next base: position 8,594 of record VSMD01067432.1, read on the forward strand.
GGCTTCCGAGACTCATGACCTCCTGAGATGAGCCTCAAATGTCTTCTGTGCCCTGTTTCCAAATCACTGATGCTCTTCTTTCCTGTGGAGCTTCCTGGCACTGAACCCCGCTCGCTTGCCTATCGTCCTGTGCTCAATTGCCTCCAGCGCTCCATAAGTCAATAAGGATACGCAGATAAATTATGTAAATGATCAAGAACAAAAGCAAACATGTATCGATAATTACATCCCTACTGAGGGAGGGATCAGTGACTCTGAACCGGTTTTCCGGGATCTCCCTCAGGTTCCTGAAAGCTCCCCCAGAGTGATGTCATTGGGTGTGTCTGTTGGGGCTATAAGTCAAAGTATAAGTCATGAGGATGACCTAGTAACACTGTGCTTATCCTGCCAGACTCTCTGAACGTCCTCAAATTGCCTTTAGTGCATCCAGGTCCAAACCAGTTCCCATGGACAGCAGTGAGTGAAAGAGAAAATCAGATGGCCCCAAAGAAGAGGTCGAGAAGTTTAGAGGCATAGATAACCCAGTACCACCCTGTGGCCCCTGTATGCTTAGTACAGTAGAATAATATTATTCAATTTGGAACACTGTAAACATTATGCTCTCACTTTTATTTTCTTATGCACATGTGCTTGATGTTCACATGAGCCTTCTTTGATAGACCTATCACTTACTTTTCTTTCCAAGTTTGTTTTAACCATCCTCTTTTTGTCTTAAGCAGTTCCAATCAGCAGCCCCGGGGGGGGGGGGAAGGGAGGGTTTCAGGATGATTCAAGTGCATTACATTTATTGTGTACTTATTTCTATTATTAAATTATGATATATAATGAAATAATTATACAACTCACCATAGTTTGGGGACCCCTGCATGGCATAGTTGATTTTCCTTCTTTTCCTTCTCCTTGGGCCAGTCTTACGTCACTTTCCAAGCATGTTCTCCCCAGTTACAGGACTTCCCTGCTTCATTTGGGGGCTGTATGTGGACCTGAAATCCAGCCCACATTCTGCTCACCAAGCCATGTGCCATGCATGGAGCTTCATCTGCTCCATGGGACTGTCCCCTCACCAAGTTGTTGACCCTGAGTTGTAATTATCCAGAAAAAAGGGGTGCCTTTTTCTAACTTTCAGAAAGATGTTGGATGGGCTAAAGGTGGTCCTGTCAGTCTGTGGAATTCAGTGTGCGTTTAGTGGAGGATTAGTGGGAACTAAGTGGACCCTGTGTCAGAGTGCCTTGATCACCACTGGGGGGTTTAGTGTCAAGGAGAGTCACAATCACTGAACACTAAATAGTTACTTTTTCTCTCTTTTTGCGGAGTTCATAGACTGAGCTTGAAGAAGTGCTTATGCTCACGTCAAGACTCTCCAGCACAATCTTACAGGGTTATTGTAAAAGTGAACTAGACAATGGGTGGAAAAGAGTGCTGGAATTTGTAGGACATTTTCCAAATGCAAAACACCACTATTACTATCTATATCATGGATCCCGGAGGGCCTTCTCTGCATAAATTGTCCTTTTACCTGGGTCTGTCACCATCTGTCCATTATTTTCAGTGAAGGTGTCTCTCAAATGAATGTGACCATTGGGTTTATCTGGGGCAATTTTTAAAAATGCAGATTCCCAGACTCTACTCCAGACCTACCGAGTCAGAGTATCCAGTGGAGGCCTGGGATTCTGCATTTTAACACACTTTTGATGACGTTCTTATGACCAAGCAAGTTGGAAAATGCAGGACTAAGACATCTTCAATTTTAAAGTTTCTGGTAAATCAACTACACGGGAAGCGATGGGGTGGGAGGATGGAGATGGCTGTGGTTAGAACAGATTTGCCTCTGTTAGCCACCAATAGTACAATGTAGTATTTCTCAAATTTTGCTGTACAAAAGAATCACTCCTTGGTTTTATGAGAAATGTAGATTCTTATAATTTCCCCTACTCATATGCTCACCTAACCTGAGATTCTGGTTTATAGATTTGGGGATAAGCCCTGAGATCTACATGTATTTAGTAATCACAACTGAAGATTCTGATGTAAGTGACTTTCAGGCCTCATTCTGAAAAACAGGAGCTTTTTGTCGACCTATTTCTCAGCTGACAGTAAGTCAGTTCCTCAAGGAGCCTTGGAGGTGTGGGACAGATAAGTTTTGATGGAGCTGTACCTAGTGCGTGCCTTCCTAGGACAACCTTGCATGGTTCTGACAAGTACCTGTGACAGCACATCCTCTGTCAGAGCCTCCGTCCACATCCTCTTGGACAAGAGCTTGTAAATTCTGAGATTTGAATAGTAAATCAAGGAAATTAAGATGGAAGGCAATCCCCTGGTAACTGAGGATTGGCTGAAATGTTTTCTTCCCCATGCCCCTCCTCTTCATTTGCAGAAGAAAGTATGAAATTGGCTCTGAAGCAACAAGAAGGAGTGAACTACACACTAAAGAGGGTACCAGACGTCCGAAAACCAGTGAGAGCCAAGTTGAGTGACCCAAGGAAGCGCACGGCCCACACGAAGCTCTTCCCACGCTCGCCGCTTTTCAGGCAGTGGGGTGAGGATCTCTCCGAGGCCCAGCAGAGAAAGGCCCAGGACCTCTTCCAGAAGTTTGGTTACAATGTGTACCTCAGCAACCAGCTGCCCCTCAATCGCACCATCCCCGACACGCGAGACTCCAGGTGGGATGGACCGGGCGAGGGCTTCCAGGGACCTCAGTTTGACTTGGGAGTGAGCTCTGGGAGAAGTGGAAGTCAGGGCGTGGCCCGAGGTTGAGGTAGTGGGGAGCCGGTGAGGAAAGGGTTCAGGCTGACTGAGCAGAGTTCTTGTTTTCAATCCATTTTACAATGGCAGCTCAGGGAAGGCAGCTGACTGATACATATTCACAGCCCCTTGGAGAAGAGCAAAGGGGAGCAGAGACAGCAGAGGAACAGATTCTTTGCATCTTTGATCCAGAGAAACAGAGATACGAGGGGTTAGACAAGAAAAGTGAGGCTGAGGAAGGACGTGTACAGGTCGCACCAAAGTTAGCAGCTCCGATTCCTTCCCTAGGGTTTTCCTCGATTCTCCACTTGGATTCCGCTTTGCTGTTAAATCTGATTTGAAGTGTCTTCTCTCTCCTTCCCCTTCTGTTACCCTTCCCCATTGTTTTTTCTCTTTCTGCCTCTCCCACCTTCCTTCATAATTTTATTATTGAAATATAATTTATGCACCATACAATTCATGCGTTTAAAGGGTACAATTTAATAGTTTTTGTTATGTTCACGGAGTTGTTCACCATCCCCACAATCAATTTGAAAACATTTTCATCACTTTAAAAAGAAAGCCCATTAGAGTCTCTCCCCATAGCTCCCCCTCCCTGGGCAACCACTCATGGACTTTCTATCTCTCTGGTTTGCCTATTCCAGACCTTTAGCATAAATGGGAACATATAATATATGGGGTCTTTTGTGACTGGTTTTTCTCACGTATCATAATATTTTAAAGTACCATCCATGTTATAACATGTATGAAGACTTCATTCCTCTTCGTTGTCAAATAATCTTCTATTGTATGGATTTATCACATGTTGTTTCCCATTCATTAGTTGATGGACATTTGGATTTTTTCTACTTTTTGACTATTATGAATAATACTGCTGTGAATATTCCTGTACAAGTTTTTGTGTAGACAAAGTCTTCATTTTTCATGAGTTTAACCTTAGGGGTAGAATTGCTGGGCCATGAGATAATAGTATATTTAGCCTTTCAAAGAACTGTCAGACTGTTTTCTGAAGTGATTCCATCGTTTTATATTCCTTCCAGCAGTGTGTGAGTCCTGATTTTTCCACATACTCTCCAACCTTTGCTATTATTTGTCATTTTAATTATAGCTATCTCAGTGGGCATGAAGTGGTACTTTTGTGGTTTTGGTTTAAATTTCCCTGGAGCCTAATGATGTTGAGCATCTTTTCATATGCTTATTGGCTGCTTGTAGATCTTAGGAGAAATGTCTATTTGGAGACTTTCTCCTTTGAAAAATTGGTTTATCTTTTTATAATTGAGTTGCAAAGTACTTTGTATATTTCAGATACAAGTTCCTGTCATAAATATGATTCCCAAATGTTTTCTTCCATTGTGTGGGTTGTCTATACAATTTCTTGATGGTCTTTGAAATACAAGAGTTTTAAATGTTGATGATGTCCAATTTATCTATTTTCTCTTTGGTTGCTTGTGTTTCTGGTCTCATATCTAAGAGACAATTGCTTGATGCAAGGTTACAAAGATTTATGCCTATGTTTTCTTCTAAAAGTTTTATAGTTTTAGTCTTAAATTTAGACCTTTGGTTTATTTTAAATTAATTTTTGTTGTGGCGTTACATAGGGATCCAACTTCATTCTTTTCTGTGTGGCTATTCAGTTGTCCCAGCACCTTTTGTTGAAGAGTGAATTGCCCACTTTCCACACTGAATTGTTTTGGCTCTATTGTTGAAGTCAATTGGCAATAAATATAAGGGTTTATTTCTGGATATCAATCCCATTCCATTGATCTATAGGTGTATCCTTATGCCAGTAACACATTGTCTTAATAACTGTAGTTTTGTAGTAAGTTTTGAAATTGAAAAATGTGAGTCTTCCAACTGTCTTCTTTGTTAAGATTGTTTTGTCTATTCTGGGACCTTGAATTTCCCTATGAGTTTTAGGATTAGTTTATCGATATCTGTAAAGAAACCAGGAGTATTTGGATAGGGATTTCATTGAATCTGTAGATAAGTTTGTGGAAGATTGCATTTCAATAATTGTCTTCTAATGCATGAACATGAGAAATCTTTCCATTTATTTAGGTCTTCTTCAATTTCTTTCAACAATGTTTCGAGTTTTCAGAGTATAAGTTGTTCCCTTCTTCTGTTAAATTTATTCCTAAGTATTTGTCTTTTTGATGCTATTAAAAGTAGAATTGTTTTATTTTTAACATTTTATTTTATTTAAATGGAAAAATAAAATTGTATATATTTATCTTTTACAACATGATGTTTTGCAGTATATATACATTGTAGAGTGGTTAAGTTTAGCTAATTAATGTATTTGTTACCTCACATAGTTATCATTTTTGTGGTAAGAACACAAAATATACTGTCTTAGCATTTTCAAGAATCCTACATGCTGCTATTAACTATAGTCACCATGTTGAACAGTAGATTTCTTGAACTTACTCCTATCTAACTGAAATTTTGAATCCTTTAACCAACATCTCCCAACCCCTCCCCACCCACCATCACCCCATCTCCTAGTAACCACCAACTATCCTACTCTCTACTTCTAAAAGTGCAACTTTTTTAGTTTTCACATATAAGTGAGATCATGCAGTATTTTTTGTCTTTTTGTGTCTGGCTCATTTTACTTAACATAATGTCCTCCAGGCTCATCTATGTAGCCTCAAATTACAGGATTTCCTTTTTTTAAAATAGCAGAATAGTATTCCATCATATATCAGTACCACATTTGCTTTATGCATTCATCCTATTGATGGACACTTAGGTTGATTCCATACCTTGGCTATTATGAATAATGCTGCAATGAACATGGGAGTGGGAGTGCAGCTATCTCTATGACATACTGATTCATTTCCTTTGGATATATACCCAGTAGTAGGATTGCTGGGTCATACAGTAGTTCTAATTTTAATTTTTGAGGAACCTCTAAATTGTTTTCCATAATGGCTGTACTAATTTACATTCCCACCAACAGAGTAAAAAGGTTCATTTTTCCCCCACATCTTCATTATCATTTGTCTTTTTTTTTTTTTTTTTTTTGAGATAGAGTCTTGCTTTGTTGCCCAGGCTAAAGTGAGTGCCATGGCATCAGCCTTGCTCACAGCAACCTCAATCTCCTGGGCTCAAGCAATCCTTCTGCCTCAGCCTCCCAAGTAGCTGGGACTACAGGCATGCGCCACCATGCCTGGCTAATTTTTTTTTTCTATATATATTAGTTGGCCAATTAATTTCTTTCTATTTATAGTAGAGTTGGGGTCTCACTCTTGCTCAGGCTGGTTTTGAACTCCTGACCTCGAGCAATCTGCCTGCCTTGGCCTCCCAGAGTGCAAGGATTACAGGCGTGAGCCACCACGCCCGGCCATCATTTGTCTTTTTGATAATAACCATTCTAACAAGTATGAGGCAATAGCTCATCACGGGTTTAATTTGCATTTCCATGATGATTAGTGATGTAGAACTTTCTTTCGTATACCAGTTGGCCATTTATAGTCTTCTTTTGAAAAATGTATATTCAAGTCCTTTCTCCATTTTTCATTTGTTTTATTGCTATTGAATTGTTTATGTTTCTTATATATTTTGGATGCATTTTTACCCTATTTTATTTTATTTTTTAAATTTAAATTTTTTAAATTTCAGAATATTATGGAGGTACAAATGCTTTGGTTACATATATTGCCTTTGTGCCAGCCAAGTCAGAGCTACAAATGTGCCCAACCCCCAGGCATTTTGCACAATACTCATTAGGTGTGAATGTACCCATGCTTTCCTCCTGCTCCCACCTGTCTGATGCCCTATGAATGTTACTACCATATGCGCACGTAAGTGTTGATCAATTAGTGCCAAATTAATGGTGAGTACATGTGGTGTTTACTTTTCTATTCTTGTGATACTTCACTTAAAAGAATGGGCTCCAGCTCTATCCAGGATAATACAAGAGGTGCTAGTTCATCAGTTTTTTATGGCTGAGTAGTACTCCATTGTATACATATACCACATTTTATTAACCCACTAATGTATTGATGGGCACTTGGGTTGTTTCCACATCTTTGCAACTGTGAATCATGCTGCTATGAACATCCAAGTACAGATATCTTTTTTATAGAATGTCTTTTTTCCCTTTGGGTAAATACCCGGTAGTGGAATTGCTAGATCAAATGGTAGTTCTACTTTGAGTTTTTTGAGGTATCTCCATAGTACTTCCCATAGAGGTTGTACTAGTTTGCAGTCCCACCAGCAGTGTAAGAGGGTTCCCATCTCTTTGCATTCATGCCAACATTTGTTGTTTTGTGACTTAGTGATAAAATGCATTATCACTGGAGTTAAGTGATATCTCATTGTGGTTTTGACTTGTATTTCCCTGATGATTAGAGATGTTGAGCATTTTTTCATGTTTGTTGGCCATTTGTCTTCTTTTGAAATGTTTCTGTTCATGTCCTTTGCCCACTTTTTAATGGGGTTGTTTGACTTTTTCTTGTTGATTTTCCTGAGTTCTCTATAGATTCTAATTATCAACCATTTATAGGATGTGTAGCATGTGAATATTTTCTCCCATTCTGGAGGTTGCCTCTGTGCTCTGAAGATAGATTCATTGGCTGTGCAGATGCTTTTTAATTTGATCAGGTCCCATTTATTTATTTTTGTTGTTGCTGTGATTGCCTTTGGGGTCTTCTTCATAAATTCTTTCCCTAGGCTGATGTCTGTAAGAGTTTTCCAAACATTTTCTTCAATCCTTATTTTCACTTAACTTCCGTGATAATAGATTTTATCAGTAAGTCCCCAAACAACAAATGTTGGTGTGGATGCAGAGAGATGGGAATCCTCTTACACTGCTGGTGGGACTGCAAACTAGTACAACCTCTATGGGAAGTACTATGGAGATACCACAAAAAACTCAAAAGTAGAACTACCATTTGATCCAGCAATTCCACTACTGGGTATTTACCTACTGTGTTTCCCCAAAAATAAGACCTACCCATAAAATAAGCCCTAGCAGGATTTCTAAGCATTCGTGCAATATAAGCCTTACCCTGAAAATAAAACCTAGTGATGGCCATGGCTATGCAGCATATCTGCACAACCCATGCATTTCGTCACAGAGCAGTAAAGAAGACAAGCAGACCTTCTGATCTGCCCCATGAGAGCTCTATTGCTCGACATGAGAGATTGGGGGCAATGGTTCTAAAGGAAATAGAGTCGCAAGAAATTTAGGATGGAATTCAGGGTTTGGAGAGTTATGATGATGTTCCAGAAGAAGGCGACTTAACTATATTTGAATAAACGTAGATTGTTGTACCATACTTAAAAAAAATAACACATCCCCTGAAAATAAATCCTAGAGTGTCTTCTTGAGGAAAAATAAATATAAGATCCTGTCTTATCTTTGGGGAAACACGGTATTTTCTTCTAGAATCCTTAACGTTTTCATACTTTAGGTTTAAGTCTGTTATCTATCATGAGTTGATTTCTGTGAGAGGTGACAGGTGCAGATCCTGTTTCAGTCTTTTGCATGTGGCTATCCAATTTTCCCAGCACCATTTATTGAATAAGAATTGTTTTCCCCAGGGCATGTTTGTATCTGCTTTGTCAAAAATCAGATGGCTGTATGAGGATGGTTTTATATCTGGTTTCTCTGTTCTGTTCCATTGGTCTATGTCTCTGTTCTTGTGCTAGTACCATGCTGCTTTGACTACTTTAGCCTTGTAGTATAGCTTGAAGTCTGGTAAATCGATGCCTCCCAATTTGTTCTTTTTGCTTAAAGTTGCTTTGGCTATCAGGGGTCTTCTCTGGTTCCACAGGAAGTGAAAAATTATTTTTTCTAGATCTGTAAAAAATGATGTTGGCATTTTAATAGGTATTGCATTGAATCTGTAGATCACTTTGGGTAGTATAGACATTTTAACAATGTTGGTTCTGCTGATTTATGAGCATGGTGTGGTTTTTGATTGGTTTACATCCTCTGTTGTTCCTTTCTCAGTGTTTCACTGTTCTCCCTGTAGAAGTCTTTCACCTCTGTAGTTAAATATATTCCTAGGTATTTTATTTAATTTGTTGCTATTGTGAAAGGTATTGAATCTTTGATTTGTTCTCAGTTTGACTGTTGGTGCCTATGAATGCTACATTAGTGTACATTGATTTTGTAACCTGAGACTTTGTGGAATTTGTTTATCAGTAGTCTCATAGCAGAGTCTTTGGGGTTTTATAGATATAATCTCATATCATCAGCAAAGAGCAATAGTTTTACATCTCTAGCCCTCATTTGGATGCCCTTAATTTCCTTCTCTTGTCTGACTGCTCTGGCTAGGACTTATAGCACTATGGTGGAAAGAAGTGGTGATAGAGGGCAACCTTATCTGGTTCTAGTTCTAAGCACTGATGTTTTCATTTTTTCCCTATTCAGTATGATGTTGGCTGTGAGTTTGTTGTATATGCCTTTTATCATTTTATCATCCTGTCTATGCCTATTTTGTTAAGCATTCTTATCTTAAAAGGGTGCTGAAATTTGTCAAACGTTTTTTCTGCATCTATTGAGAGGATCATGTGGTCTTTGTTTTTACTTTTATTTATGTGGTGAATTACATTTATAGATTTGCATATGTTGAACCATCCCTGCATCTCTGGGATGAAGCTCACTTGGTTGTGATGGATTATTTTTTTGACAAGCACCTGGATTCAGCTTGCTAGGATTTTATTGAGACTTTTTGCATCTATATTCATAAGGCATATTGGTCTGTAGTTTTCTTTTTTTGTTGACTCCTTTCCTGGCTTTGGTATCAGGGTGACGTTGGCTTCATAAAACATGTTCGGGAGGATTCTTCCTTCCGAATGCTGTGCAATGATTTCTGCAGGATAGGCACCAGTTCTTCATAGATCTGGTAAAATTTGGGTGTGAAACCATCTGGTCCATGACTATTTTTTGGGGGAAGGTTTATTCCTGCAGCTTCAATTTTGATACTTGATATTGGTCTCTTCAGGAATTCTATTTCTTCTTGCTTGAGCCTAGGGAGGTTGTGTGTTTTTAAGAATGTGTCCATTTCCTCCACATTTTCAAGTTTATGTACATGGGGTTTTTTTATAGTATTCTTAGATGATATTTTATATTTCCTTGGTATTAGTTGTAATTTGTCCTTTTTCATTTCCATTTTTTGATGGGGTTGTTTGATTTTTTCTGACTGATTTTCCTGAGTTCTAAATAGATTCTAGTTATCAGCCCTTTATCAGATGTGTAGCTTGCGAAGATTGTCTCCCATTCTGTGGGTTGTCTGTTTGCTCTCTTGACAGTTTCTTTGGCTGTGCAGAAGCTTTTTAATTTGATCAGGTCTCATTTGTTTATTTTGTTGCTGCTGTGATTGCCTTTAGGGTCTTCTTCATAAATTCTTTGCCTAGGCCAATGTCTAGAAGAGTATTTCCAACGTTTTCCTCTAGAATTCTAATAGTTTCACATCTAATATTCAAGTCTGTTACCCAGCGTGAGTTGATTTTTGTGAGAGGTGAAATGTGTGGGTCTTGTTTCAGTCTTCTACATGTGGCTATCAAGTTTTCCCAGCACCATTTATTGAATAAGGATTCTTTTCCCAAGTGTATATTTTTGTTTGCTTTGTCAAAGATTAGTTGGCTATATGAGGATGGCTTTATATCTGGGTTCTGTGTTCTGTTCCACTGGTCAATGTCCCTGTTCTTGTGCCAGTACCAAGATATTTTAATGACTATAGCCTTGTAGTATAGTTTGAAGTCCAGTAAATTGATACCTCCTATTTTTTTTTTTTATTGCCTGGGATTGATTTTGCTATACGGGGTCTTCTCTGGTACCATATGAAGCATAAAACTATTTTTTATATATCTGTGAAAAATGATGATGGTATTTTCATAGGGATTACATTGACTCTGTAGGTCAATTTGGATAGTATAGATATTTTAACACTGTTGATTCTGTCGACCCATGAGCATGGTATATTCTTCCATCTGTTTACGGCCTCTGCTATTTACTTCTTCAGTGTTTTATAATTCTCCCTGTAGAGGTCTTTTACCTCCTTAGTTAAATATATTCCTAGGTACTTTATCTTCTTTGTTGCTATTTTGAAGGGAATTGAGTCTTTCATTTGGTTCTCACATGTACTGTTGTTGGTGTATATGAATGCCTCTGATTTCTGTGTATTGATTTTGTATCCTGAGACTTTACCAAATTCATTTATCAGATCAAGGAGTCTCATGGTTGAATCCTTGGGGTTTTCTAGGTATAATATCATGGCATCAGCAAAGAGTGAGAATTTGATCTCTTCTGCTCTCATTTGGACCACCTTAATTCCACTCTCTTGTCTGATTGCTGTAGCAAGGACTTCCAGCACTATGTTGAACAGAAGTGGAGATAGTGGGCAACCTTGTCTTGTTCCAGTTCTAAGTGGGAATGCTTTCAATTTTTCCCCATTCAGTATGATATTGGCTGTGGGTTTGTCATATATGGCTTGTATCATTTTTAGGTAAGCCCCGTCTATACCTATTTTGTTGAGCATTCTTATCATAAAAGGGTGTTGAATTTTGTCAGGTGCTTTCTCTGGGTCTATTGAGAGGATCATATGGTCTTTGTTTTTGCTTCTGTTTATATGGTGAATTATATTTATAGATTTGCATATGTTGAACCATCCCTGCATCCCTGGGATAAAGCCCAGTTGGTTGTGATGGATTATTTTCTTGACAAGCACCTGGATTCGATTGGCTAGGATTTTGTTGAGAATTTTTGCATCTATATTCATAAGGGATATTGGTCTGTAGTTTTCTTTTTTTGTTGCATCTTTCCTGGTTTTGGTATCAGGGTTATATTTGCTTCATAAAATGTGTTGGGGAGTATTCCATCCTTCTTGATGTTGTGGAATAATTTCTGCAGGATAGGCACCAGTTCTTTGTAGGTGTGGTAAAATTCGGGTGTGAAACCATCTGGTCCAGGACTCTTCTTTTTAGGAAGGTTTTTTATTGCTGTTTCAATTTCAGTACTTGATATTGGTCTGTTCAGGAATTCTATTTCTTCCTCGTTGAGCCTAGTGTGGCTGTGTGTTTCTAAGAAATTGTCCATTTCCTCCACATTTTCCAGTTTGTGTGCATAGAGGTTTTTGTAGTATTTATAAATTATATCTTGTATCTCCATGGCATCAGTTGTAATTTCTCCTTTATTGTTCCTGATGGAGCTTATTAGAGATTTTTCTTTTCTGCTTTTTGTTAGTCTAGCCAATGGTGTGTCAATTTTGTTTAGTTTTTCAAAGAACCAACTTTTTGTTTTATTAATCTTCTGTATAGTTTCCCTGTTGTCAATTTCATTTAGTTCTGATTTGATCTTAATGATTTCACTTCTTCTGCTGGGTTTGGGGTTCGTCTGTTCTTCTTTTTCCAGCTCTTTGAGTCAATTCATTAGGTTGTCTATTTGTGATCTTTTTGACTTTTGAATATAGGCATTTATGGAAATAAACTTTCCTCTCAGGACTGCTTTAGCTGTGTCCCACAGGTTTTGGTAACTTGTGTCACCTTTGTTATTTAGTTCAAAGAATCTTTTGATTTCCATCTTGATTTCCTCATTTATGAAGTGATCATTCAGCAGAAGGTTATTTAGTTTCCATGACTTTGTGTAGAAATGAGGACTCCTGTTAGGATCGATTTCTACATTTATTCCATTGTGGTCTGAAAGGATACATGGTATAATTTCTATTTTTTAAAATTGTTTGAGACATGCTTTGTGTCCTAGGATATGATCAATCTTAGAGAATGACCCATGAGCTGATGAGAAGAACGTATATTCAGTGGTTTTGGGGTAGAATGTCCGGTAAATGTCAGTTAGGCCCATTTGTTCTAGGGTTCTGTTTAAGTCCATTATTTATTTGTTGATTTGTTGTTTTGAGGATCTGTACTGTGCTGTCAGTGGGGTGTTAAAGTCTCCAACTATTATTGTGTTATTATTTATCCATTCGTTTAGATCCAGTAGAGTTTGATTTATGAATCTGGGTGCACCAAGGTTGGGTGCATATATATTTAGAATTGTTATGCCCTCTTGTTGGACTGTACCCATCACCATTATATAGTGACCTTCTTTGTCTTTTATTACTTTTGTTGATTTAAAAACTAAGTTATCTGTAATCAGCATTGCCACACCAGCTTTCTTTTGGCTTCCATCTGCTTGAAATATTGTTCTCCACCCCTTTACCTTTAGTATAATTTCATCCTTGCAGGTTTGATGTGTTTCCTGAAGGCAACAGATACTTGGCTTGTGTTTTTTTATCCATTCGGCCAGCCTATGTCTCATGAGTGGGGAGTTCAAGCCATTCACATTTATTGAGATAACTGATAGGTGGGGAAGATTTCTGTTCATTATGTTGGGTTGAACTTTGTTGCTTTGTTTTCTCTCTTGAGCCATTGTAGTGTCTGGGCTTTCATCTTTAGCTTTGAGTAGATTTACATTCCTCAGTGTTTATTGTGCTGTTCCGTGGGTAACATTTTTTGAGTATTTCTTGAAGGGCTGATCTTGTCTTGGTGAATTCCCTCAGTCTTTGCTTATCTGAGAATGTCTTGATTTCTCCTTCATATACAAAACTTAGTTTTGTAGAGAATAAGATTCTAGGCTGGGCATTGTTTCGTTTCAGGAGAGTGAGAATGGGGCCCCAGTCTGTCCTTGCTTGTAGAGTTTCAGTAGAGAAGTCTGGTGTTATTAGGATTGGCTTTCCTTTGTATGTTACTTGCTTCTTTCATCTTACAGCTCTTAGAAGGGCCTCTTTAGTTGATATTTTGGTCAGTCTGATGACTGCATGTTGTCACATTTTCCTATTTGCATTGAATCTCCCAGGGGTCCTCTGAGCTTCTCGAAATTGTATGTCAAGATTTTGAGCAAGGCCTGGGAAATTTTCCTCTATTATATCTTCAAATAGCTTGTCCAAGCCTTGCTTGTTTTCTTCTTCCCCTTCTGGTAACCCTATAATCCTCACATTACATTTCTTCACAGAATCCCACATCTCTTGTAGGTTTTGCTCTTTCCTCTTGTTTCTCTGCTCTATCTCTGTGACTGATTTCTTTAATTGGAAGGTGTTACCTTCAATCTCTGAGATTCTGTCTTCTGTTAGATCTACCCTGTTCTTGAGGCTTTCCACTGTGTTTTGTAGTTCCCTGAATTGATTCTTCATTTCCAGGAGTTTGGTTAAACTTTTCTTCATTGTTTCAATTTCTTTAGTGAACTTTTGTTCTAGGTTCTGGAGGCTTTTTGTGGTTTCTTTGTGTTGGTTATGGAGTTGTTCTTGCAGGTTGTTGAATTTTCTCATGATCCACATTCTAAATTCCTGTCATTTTGGTAGCCTGATTTTGGTTGGTGTCCGTTTCTAAGGGGCTGGTGCTCCTCTTCAGGGGTGTGGTTTCCGTTTGGTTCTTCATATTTTTGGAGTTCCTTCGCTGATTTCTTCCCATGTCGATCAGTTGTTGTTTCTTTTCTTTAGGTTTTTGTTTGGGTATTCACACGCCTTGTTTAGTTTCTGAGCCAGTAGGCGGTGTCTGTGGGTGAGATTCAACCCCTCCCTGTATGATGAGTCAGTAGGTGCCGTGAAAAGGGTGTGCAGAATGTCCTCCCTGTCAGTAGGTGGCACTTGCTTGGAGGATCAGGCTACACTGTTGTTTTTGTGTCCTGTTATCAGCTCTTGTTCCTCTGGAGAGGCACTCTAGTGCCTCAGGTGGTGCGTGGGGCCCTGGGACTTCCAGGTGTGTCCTTTTCTCCCCCTCAATGAGGGCTGGTCTAGGAGAGAGTCTGGGTGGAGCTGGGGTGGGTAAGCCTTCCCTCAGGCACCACCAATGCCATTAGCAGGGGTCAAAGTTCTGTTCTCTGCTTTTAGGAAAAGCTGCCAGGGAGGGGCTGGAATGGCCCCGCTCAGTCAGAAAGTCTGCGTGTGGGGTGGGGCTGTCTGAGACCCACAGTCTGGAGTGGGCCTCACTTCTTTCCACCCTCCCCAACTCCGCGGCTACTCCTGGGCCTCTGCCAGCAGGCCAGACCTCCCACCATCGGGCCTCCCCTGGCTGTGATGCCGGCTGGGAGGTTCCCTGTGCAGGAAAGCCACCTGGGCTGGATGCACGGCCTCTCTTTGGGAGGAAAGTTGCCCTCTAGGACTCTGATCTGCCTCTGAAGGCACACACACCTCAGTAGGCTGTTCACATATATCTCTTCTGTGTCCCGGGCAATGCAAGACCTCGGTGCACGGGATCTGGTCTGCAGGTCTGACCTCTGGGCCCCAGAGTTCAAACTATATCCCCACCAGGGATAGGAGTTCCAGTCCCAATTCACCCACGGGGGGCCCAAGCTTGGTCTATGTCTCTCAGCCTCAGGCTCTGCCCCGTTCTCCTGGGATCACCGTGCCAGCAGCACCTGGGAGGGCTGGTGGGTAGGGAGCTCACTGTCTGAGTTCCCCTAAGTCAGCTGGAGGCCCCCAAAAGGGAAGGTCCCATTCACTGGAGGTGCCTCCGGCTGTTGGCTATATTGTCTCTCTGGACAGCCACGGATAGGGTCGGGGAGGGGAGAATGAGGCAATATGGCGCCTGCCGCGGGGCTCAGGTCTGTGCACAGGGAAGTGCCCTGCGGGAGTTGGGAGCCTGGTGCCGCGTCCACTACAGGCTAACCGCTCACTGGCGGTGGCCGTCTATGGGCTGGTGTCTGCAGGTCTCTCCACCTACTGTGGAGCCCACCAGCAGTCCGAGATGCAAGGGAGGGGAAAGTTAACCACATCACCTACCCTTGCTGCTGGTTTCCAGGCTGCTCTGGAGGTCTCTGCTTCCAGTTCTCCTCCACAACCTCCTCCCGTGGAGTTCCCTGTGGTCTCAGGTACCCCTCCTTCCGACCCTTGTCCGATGTGTGCTCATCTTCTTCCTTCTTTCTTCTAAATTCTGCTAGAATCTGTCTTTTCTGCAGGGACGCTCTCTCTGGCAGTGTTTCTTGTCCACCATCTTGCTTCTATCTCTTTCTTTTTTTTATAAACAGAGTCTCACTCTGTTGCCTAGGCTAGAGTGCCGTGGCGTCAGCCTAGCTCACAGCAACCTCAGACTTCTGGGCTCAAGCGATCCTTCTGCCTCAGCCTCTTGAGTAGCTGGGACTACAGGCATGTGCCACCATGCCCGGCTAATTTTTTCTATATATTTTTAATTGGCCAATTAATTTCTTTCTATTTTTAGTAGAAACGGGATCTCACTCTTGCTCAGGCTGGTTTCCAACTCCTGACCTTGAGCAATCCTCCTCCCTCAGCCTCCCAGAGTGCTAGGATTACAGGAGTGAGCCACCGCACCTGGCCTGGAAGTATTTTCTTAATTTTGTTTTTAAATTGTTCATTGCACGTTGATAGAAACAGAATTGATTTTTCTATGTTGATCTTGTATCTTGAAACCTTGCTATGTTCATTTTTTTAGTTATAATAAATTTTTTCATGGATTTTAAAGGATTTTTTAAACGAAATATGTCATTTGTAAATAGAGATAGTTATACTTCTTCCTTTCTAATATAATGCGTTTTATTTCTTTTTGTCTAATTGCTTGGCCAGACTGTATAGTATAATGTTGAATAGGAGTCCTGAGAGATAATATCCTTGTCTTTGTCCTCATTATAGGGGGAAATTTAATATTTCACTATTAAGTGTGATGTTAGCTGTGGGTTTTCTAAATGCTCTTCATCAAAAATTCCATTATATTTCTAGTTTGTTTAGTGTTTCTCTCTTTCTGTATCATTAAGGGGTGTCAAATTTTGTCACATGCTTTTTCTGTGTCTATTGAGATAATCATGTGGGTTTTGTTTATTATGTATTGATAAGGTATATTACATAACTGGTTTTAGGGTGTCAAACCAACCTCAAATTTTTAGCTTAAATCCCACTTGGTCATGGTGTATAATTCTTTGTATACATTACTGGATTCAGTTTGCTAGTATTTTGTTGAGGATTTTTGTGTCTCTGTTCATAAGAGATACTGGTTTTTAGTTTTCTTTTCTTGTGATATTTTTGTCTGGTTTTGCAATCCCAGTAATATTGGCTTCATAGAATGAGTTGGGAAGTGTTTTCCCCTCTTCTATATTTTGGAAGAGTTTGTGAGGATTGGAATTAATTCCTCTTTAAATATTTGGCAGAATTTACCAGAGAAACCATCTGGGCATGATCCTTTATGTTGGGTAATTTTTTGATTACTAAATCAGTCTCTTTGGTTGATGTAGGTCTATGCAGATTTTTATTTCTTCTACCTGATTCTCTGAGTTAAAAGGTAGTACGTGAGCCTTAGATAGAGAGGAGAAAGTTACTTCTCTATTAAGGCTCACTCATTTCATCATATAGATTGCTTTACCTGGGATGTTCTGCCCTAAGGTATTTAGAGAAATCTTTTACCTAATTAGTTTGTGCAAAGACAGTTAAAGTTTCATCTTTCATGCCAGTTCCAAATGACTGGTAGTGACTACCTGGAGTATTGTGGTGGGAAGCATTTGAAGTCCATATGGTCAAAGGCATGAGTATCATGATCTGTCAGCAATGCCTGCCATGGACAAGGAAGGAGAGGATGGTGACATTTGTGTTAATCTTTGCTGCTTGTGACCTGCGAGGCAAGTAGGACCTAATACGTTTTCTCTTGAGTTCATGGTATAATTTAGGTCTCTAGGTATGAGGATAATGTGCTGAGATCAACTGGAAATTGAAGCTGCCTTGTCCTTATTTAATTTTGGAGCATTCAGATTTCATTCCACAGGGGTTAACTCATGAAACTACTTGTCAGAAAGCATTACTATGGTGAAGCACATGTATGAATCAATTATCCATATATACTTGGATAACATCTGAGTCATAGCTGATACTTATAAACAAAGTGGGGACTCTTCTTCTCTGCTTCCCAGTAAAAATACATGTGGCTCAGACACATATAGATTTTAGAACTAAAGCATTCTGGTAACATCCATGGTTTGAGAACTACAGGTAGACCACTCCATTGACTTTCTTTGAGAAAGAAATCAATTAGTAAATAGGAGCTGTCACACAGAATCTTGAATTTAGCAGAGGCATTACATGCTGTTCAGTTTAGCTTCCTGCTAAGTGAGATGCCAAAGCAACTGCAGTGGCAAGATTTCCCCAGCTTTCTGGATAGCTGTCTGATACCAGAAAGATGCCAGCTCTCAACAGGTCTCATGCTGTCATGTCCTTTCTTTAACTTTGAGAGACCAGAGAAAGACTGCTCAGGAGAGTGTCATGTGGAATTGGAGAATCAGTCAATCACTTTATTGAATTTGGGTAGATATGAAATACCAACAAACAATTAAACACATGAAAAGACAGTGTCAATAATTAATCTCTAACAGGGGGCCCACTGAAATGCTGTCGACAGGACCAACTACGTAATTTGCAGTACACAGTGCAAAATGAAAATGCAGGCAAAATGAAAATCACTCTTTTTGGAAACATGGGAGCCACTTTTCCTGCCACGTTTGCCCACCTCTATAAGATGGGGAAGGGAGTGTGGGGTGTGGATAAGACAAGTGTTTCAAAAACCTTTAGAATACAAATATTCAAAAGGATGCATGGGAGACGGGAGAGGAAAGAAAATCCGAAGGTCGCTGATGTGACTGTG
Source organism: Mirza zaza (assembly GCA_008750895.1). Lineage (NCBI taxonomy): Eukaryota > Metazoa > Chordata > Mammalia > Primates > Cheirogaleidae > Mirza > Mirza zaza. The sequence goes on from VSMD01067432.1 coordinate 26,921, forward strand.
GATTGGAGAGAACTGGGTTTTAAAGAATTTCATGTACATCCTCGTCAGGCTCCTCTGCCTCTGCTTAAAATATTGATGCTTCCCAGGTTTTGGCTTAAGGCTCCTTTTCACTTATAGCGAAGGTGATTTTATCCCCTTGCAAATTCAACCACCTTTTCCGTGGAGATGACACCCAAAGCCACATGTCTCTAATCCAGGCTGTGGGGATTCAGGGGTGTGACTCAGAAGCGCCTCAGACTCCACAGGGCCAAACCTAAGTGCATGAATTTCTTTTTCTCCTGTTATTGCCTCTGGCTCAGTAAATGGTGCCATTGTCAGGTCATAATTACCACAGGAACAATAACCAAAGTAGTAGGAATAGCAACTTAAATTTATTGAGCTTCTTTTATTTTGAGCACTGTATGCATATCACTGCATTTGAATCTCATAATACTATGATGTCAGCATTGTCATTACTACTACTATCATTTTACAGATAAGGCAAAGGAAACACAGAAATATCACACAGAACGTGACAGAGCTGTGGCTCGAGTGAATGCAGGCCTTTTTGGAGACCCTGGGAACTTCAGGATCCTGATCCCACCAGACCTGCTGAACCAGAGTGTGCGTTTTAACAAAATCTGATTTGTGTGCAGGTGGCTGTTAGCGTTTGAGAAGCACCGAGATCTGGGGTCCTCCCTCCAACGCCCGCCTGCCCACCACATTCAAGTGACAATGGTGTGGAAATCAGACTGAAATTGTCTTCCCTCCTTTTCTCTCCAGGCCGTGCCTTAGGGGGGGTCTCCACACCTTCCCACCTGTGTTATGGCATCCCCATGTGGCTGAACGCTTTCCATCCTGTTGTCCTTGTGGCAGCCAGAATGATTTTTTTTTTCAGAATGATTTTTCAAAACGTTAATTTGCTTAAAGTCTTTTAGCACCTCTAGGAGAGAGCCCAATCTCAGTAGCCTTCATCGTCTGGTTCCTACTGGTGTGTCCTCTTGCTACTGCTGCCAGGCAGGGCAGTTCTTCAAACAGAGCGTGCTCTTTTGTGTCCCTGTGTGTTCTCCTGCACTGTGGCCTTGGCCTGAAACCTCCCTGAAACTTCAGGGGCTGCTGCTCAGATGCCTGCTGACATCTGTGATTGAGGACAGGTGTGGGAGGGGACCCTGGGGAACAGGCAGCGTGCTGTGAGCAGTCACAGCAAACCCTGGCTCTGGGCAGAGGAGGGGCTGCAGGAGACAAACGTCTGCCCTATCAGAGAGAGCAGAAATCTGGGTTTGTATGTTGGCAATCACTTTACATTTTTTGGAAAATGTGTGGATTGAGGCTTCCTTCCACAATGGCAGAATGTTTAGTGCAGCATTTTCCCTCCCTAGAAACAACTATCTGACTGGAGAAAATTGCAGAAGAGACTCCTCCATTTAAAGTTTTTAGAAATTGTCCTAAGGGCATATGGCAAACGGAGAAACATTCTTTCAAGAAAATCTCCTACTTCTCAGTGAGAATAATAGGTGTTTGTGGTGTTTGAGCGATGAGTTGGTCCCCCAGCCTCCCCCAGCTCTGCCTTATGGAAACGGCACTCAGAGTTCCCTGCCCTGGGGGGGAGGGGGTGCTCCACAAGGGGGCTCCTGTCCCTGCAGCTCCCCGAATAGGGCTGCAGCTTCGCCCTGGGAAAAGCAGGCCGCCCACATGTCACACACTCCCCAGCCTAGTGACACAGAAGCGTCACTGGTTGAGGTGACCAAGAGTGAGCTCCCCCCACCTACCCCTACTCGTAGGGTGTGATTTCAACTCCAGGTGCATCATGCCAAAAATGCTGGGCTCTGGTTGCCTGTCCCCCAGCTTTCTGTCAGAGGGGAAATTCCATACCAGAATGGACAAGCTAAGAAACCCAGGGGCTGGACCTCCTCCCCCACCAGCCCACGTCTGCCCATACAGCAGGCGTCACTCCAGGAGAAGTGGGCTGCTGCCTCCACCCTCAGCCCATGCGTGGTACAGAGGCTGTGTTCAGGAGGAGAGGCAGGACGAAAACCTCCCCAGCACTGTTTAAGGGACTGACCTTATTTGGGACAGAGCATAAGGAATTCTGTGTTCAATGGTGTTGTCTGAAACAGTAGAGATCTTGGTGGAGAACAAGTAAGAGTGTGCTCATAGCTCCACGATACCAGTAGCCACAAGCCACGCAGCAGAGCAACCAGGAATGAAACAGAAAGAATCAGGGAAGGAGATAGCCAAAAAGAGCCCTCCTGGGGTCACACTCCTGGGTGCTCTAGAAGGTCGTGTGCAAACCCTAGGTTGATCTTGTTTAGGAACAATCCCAATAGGATGAAGGGAAGACTTAAAATCGTTCCCTAACAGACATACAGATCTTTCAACAGTTGAAGCTTCTGGCATGGGGTGCTTAAGCCCAAACCTCTGAACAAACACTGTGTGAACAAACTACTCTGACCCAGGGGCAACTACTAGGAAGCCAGGCTTAAAAAGAAAATCGTGAACATCACTGGTAGTCTGGAAGACTATGTGTATACCTAAGGCTGTGCTCTCCCAGGAGCAATCAGAAAGATAAAGACCAAGCAACCAGCATGTGGGTCAGAATGAAGACTTCCTGAACTGTGACAGCAGCCTCCACACCACATATACCAAACATCTCCCCTGCTGAGGGGGTTAGATTACATTAGATGCAAGCTCTGATGACTAAGTGGCTTATGATAACCCAGGGACAAGCCCTAGGTAGCCAGCCTAAAAGAGAAAAACAGAAAAAAATCAAGTTCAGGGGCATTGGAGGCTGAATACTACAGGAGAAATGAACTTTGCAGACTTTGCATATTAGTTCAGCTAAGTCACTAAGCAAGTGATAAAACAACCAAGCAAATGACAATGGCATCAACCCTTGGGTTGATATACACAGAGTTGCTAGACTATGTTGTCTAAAATAACAAGTTTCCAGAAAGAAATTATGAGACATACAAAGATATAGGAAAATGCAATTCATGCACAAGAGAAAAGAAGGCAACAGAAACTGCATTAGAAGGGGCCCAGATATTGGGCTTAGCAGATACTGACTTCAAAGCCACTATTATATAAAAATACATTCAAAGAACTAAAGGAAGCCATGTCTAAAGGATTAAAGGAAGGTTATAATGACAATGTCTCATCAAATGAACTCTAGCAATGAAGAGATATAATTTATAAACAAGAGCCAAATGCTAATTCTGAAATTTAAAATTACAAAAATAAAAATTGAGAGCTTGATTTTCATTTTCTGGTCTGGCATGTAAGGAGCTTAGAAGTTGCCTTTCTGTCCTAACAAGTAAGAAGCAAACTGAAAACTTAATAGCTCTACTTAGATCTGTCAGAGAAGTGAGGTTACAGGGCAAATTGCTGCTCCCCGAATTGCAGAGACAGATAAATACAGAGGATAGCAACTTCCCAGAGCAGAAACCTCCATGGGAGCCAATGCTGAGATAGGAAAGCCCACACTATAAATTGCTGAACTGTGGAAGCTCAGTGTGGGCAACTCTGAGAATTGTCTCCAGGGAGCCCCAGTTGTAGGGGACCCTACACTTTTTTAAGTTTTACTTCCCGGACCTCTACCAGACCCTCACAGTGAATATCAGAGAAAAATCCCCTCCTGTCCCTGGTGGGGAGAAGGGGAAAGGAGCTATTTTGAAGTATTCCAGACCATTCTGTTCTTGTTAACAAGGCCTGCCTGCAGGAGAAACTATTTTATCAAAGCCTGACCTGCTGGAATTTTATTATAGCCTAACTCATGTGGTTTGAATGTTTGTCTTCTCCAAAGCTGATGTTGAAATTTAATTGCCATTATGATGATATTGGGAGGTGACACCTTTAAGAGGTATTTAGATGATGAGGCTCCACTCTCATGAATGCACTAATGCCATTATTGTGCTGTTATTGTGGGAGTGGGTTTGTTACAATGGGAGCGGGTTTGCCTCTTCTTGCTCTCTTTCTCTCTCTCGCCCTCTCTTTGCCCCTTCTGCCACATGATGCCTTCCTCATGTTATGGTACAGTAAGAAGACCCCCACAAGATGTCAGTACCTTGATATTGGACTTCCCATCCTCCAGAACTAGGAGCCAATAATTTCTGTTCATTATAAGTTACCCAGTCTCAGATATACTGTTATTGCAGTACAAAATGGACTAAGACACTAACCTACATGGGGGAAGAGAAATACTCAACTTCAGCTCACTCTAACCTTTAACATTGGGGAAAAGGAATAAACACTTATATTTATGATCAATTGATTCTTGACAAGGGTGCCAACATAATTCAATGAGGGAGAGAATAGTCTCTTCAACAAATGGTGCTGGGACAACTGGATATCTAGAGGCAAAAAAATGAAGTTGGATCCCTCATCACACCATACATAAATATTAATACAAAATGGTTATATGTAAATATAAGAGATAAAACTATAAAACTTAGGCTCAGTGGCTCATGCCTGTAATCCTAGCACTTTGGGAGGCCAAGGTGGGAGGATCACATGAGGTCAGGAGTTCAAGATCAGTCTGAGCAAGAGTGAGACTCTGTCTCCACAAAAACATATAAAAGTTAGCTACATGTGGTGGTATACACCTGTAGTCCCAGCTACTCAGGAGGTTGAGGCAGAAGGATCACCTGACTCCAGGAGTTGGAGGTTGCAGTAAGCTATCTGATGCCACTGCACTTCAGCCTGGGTGGCAGAGTAAGACCCTGTCACAAAAACAAACAAACAAACAAACAAACAAAAACCCCCTATAAGACTCTTAGATGGAAACGTAAGCGTAAATCTTGGAGATAATGGGTTAGTAATGGTTCCTTAGAGATGACACCAAAAATATAGTGATAAAAGAGAGGATTGGAAAGTTGGACTTCATCAAAACTGAATTATTTTTGCTTCAAATTGCATTATCAACAAAGTGAAAAGACTACTTACAAAATGGGAGAAAATGTTTGCAAATCATCATATCTGATAAGGTACTTGCATCTAGAATATGAAAAGTATTCTTACAATTCAATAATAAAAAGACAAATTATCAAATTAAAAATAGGCAAAGGACTTAGATATTTCTCCAAAAAAGATATAAAAATGGCCAAAAAGCACATGAAAAGGTGCTCAACACTATTAGTTAGTAGAGGAATAGAAACCAAAACCCCTATGAGATACCATTTCCCACCCACTAGGACGGTTATTACCAAAATGACAAATAATTACAAGTGTTGTCGAAAATGTGAAGAAATTGAAACCCTTGTTCATTTCTGATGGTAACGTAAAATGGTGCAGTCATTTTGGAAAACAGTATGGCAGTTCATTACATTGTTAAACACAGAGTTATCATGTGACTTAACAATTAAACTCTTAGGGGTGTGTGTGTATATATATATATATGAGAAATGAAAACATACACAATGCAAAAACTTGTTTGAGAATGTTCATAGCAGCATTATTCATAATACCTGAAAAATTGGAACATCCTAAGTGTCCAACAACTGATGAATGGATAAACAATACAGGTATATCCATATAATGGAACATTATTTGACAATAAAAAGGAATGAAGTACTGACACATTATAATATTAATGAACCTTGAAAACATGCTAAGTGAAAGAAGCCAGTCATAAAGACCATATTTTACATGTTTCTATTTATATGAAAACTCCAGAATAAATAATTCTATAAAAATAGAAAGTAGATTAGTGGCTGCCTATGGCTGAGTGGGGCCGGGGTGAGTTGGGTTGGGAAGGAACAGAAAGTGACTGGTAATTGGTATGAGGTTTCTTTTTATGTGATGAAAATGCTCTGAAAGGCAGTGGTAATGGTTACTCTGTGAGTGTTATAAAAATTTATAACATTTATTAAAAATACTTTTAAATGGGTGAATTTTATTGTATGTGAATTGTATCTCAGTAAAGATGTTTTTAAAATGGAGTTGTTCAATGGGTATACAGTTGTAGTTATACATGATGAATAAGTTCTAGATGTCTGCTGTACAGCACAGTGCCCCTAGTTAACAACAGGGTTTTGTGCACTTAAATATTTGCTAAGAGGGTAGATCCATGTCAAGTGTTCTTATCTCTCAATTTCTCTCCCTCCCTCTCTCACACACACATATCACACTTCTTCCAAAGAAATAACAAGGAAACGTTTGAAATTGATGGATATGTTTACCACTTTGATTATGGTAGTGATATCATGGGTTGTGTGTATGTCCAAACTTATCAAATTAATATGTTCATTAAATATGTGCAGTTTCTTGTAAATCAATTATAGATCAATAAAGCTATAAAAATAAAATGGTAAACCAGTGCCTAGCATATGGCAAGCATTTAATAAATGTAGGATAGGACCTTAAAAAAATGTGTCAAGCACAATTCTCTGGACAGTTGGTCACCTGTCTCTAGTGGTGAAGTTGAGGGTTGTGTCAAGAGTGACTGAGGGTCTGAGAACTTGGGAAAAGGCAGAGGCAATGGCAGAAACAGGGCTGCTGGCAGGGAAGCTAATGTGGGATTGGAGGAGGAATGGGAATTCCTTTTGCAGTATGTTGAGTGTTCAAGTGAAATATCTAATATCTATTAATATCTACTATCTAATATATGTTAATTAAGATTAATAAAAAAGAAGTGGTTTTACCCCCAAAGCAGAAGAATTTTGTATGAACAATTATAAAATCTCCTTGCTATTGTGATAAGCTACTGAGGGTCTCCCTTTCCAATGAGCGTGGGGTGTTGGTGAGTTGTTTACATTATGCATGGTGAAGGGGAAGATTGGATAGCAATGTTGAAGTAGTTAAAAAATATGGTTATAAAAAATGGTCTCTTGTAGGTGTCTTCAGAAGACATATTCTTCACAACTGCCTTCCCTCAGCGTCATCCTCATATTCATGGACGAAGCCCTGTCCATTATACAACGGGCCATCACCAGTGTCATCAACCGCACCCCCTCTCGGTTATTGAAGGAGATCATCTTGGTGGATGATTTTAGCTCAAATGGTGAGCAACCTGATCAAAGAATCATTGTAAAAATTATCACTTGTCATCTGTGCTTGGCTGGCAAGAGGTTTTATTTAGCTTAGTTTAGCTTTAGTTTAGGCCGCTTTGGTTTCTCATGCAGGGAAAAGAGAAAAATCATTTGTTGAGGGGCTTTGTCTGCTGGCCACATGTGATCTTCGCAAAGTCAAGATGGAGAATGATTATCTCGATATGAAGATGAGGAAACTAAGACACAAAGAGATCACAGAGTGTGCCCAAATTATGTGTCGAGTCAGTGGTGGAGCTGGGAGTTAGGCCAGGACCGAGTGACTCTAAAGTCACCTGTGTCCTTCCCATGCACCGTGAAGGAGTCCTGAGGGGAGGAGGTGGGTCCGAAGGAGGATCTCAGACACCAGGAAGGATTTACAGTTGCTCCTCATGAAGAAAAGACCAATCTCCCCAGGCCATTAAGCTTGGAGAAAAGAGAGCTTTGGGTGCTGGAACCCTTCACAGGGGCAGCGCCTCTTGCTCACAGGATGTCCCTGGCCCCAGTCTAGCCCAGCCACAGAGGACACGTAGGGAAGTGGGAGATAGTGGACCTGTGTCCTCACTTTGAGTTTATAATCCCAGCTCCTCCCTTATAAGTGCTATGTCCTTGAGTAACTTAACTTCTCCATGCCCTGGTTTCCTTATATGCAAAACATGACTGTTGATAATAGTAACTATCTCATGAACTATAGTAAGAATCAAATGATGTAATAAAGGCTGTGAACATTATTTGTTCTAAACACATTATATGTGTTAATTATTTTAATCATTATGTTAACCCTATGAGGAAGGAATCACTTTTTTTGCCCATAACACAGATGTACAAAACTAAGGCACAGATTGGTCAAGGAACTAACTCAACATCACACAGGTGGTAAGTGAGAGAATTGAGATTTGACTGTAAACTTTAGAGTCTGTGGCTCAAACCACTGTGATACATTGCATGGCTTATATATAGGATTTAGCATATGGTAACCTCTCAGCAAGTGTTAGCTCTTGGTTTTATTCATTTTGTTCACCAAATAAGTGAAACTAGAATTAGCAATTCGGGCTAATGGTAAGGAAGACTTTTCTAACTGTAAGGGCTGTGAAGTGGTGGCTCGTTGGAGGCAGGATTTGCTTTTTCTCTGGGGATCTTTAAGTATCAGACAGGCTATTGTAGCTTCACATTCTTTTGATGAGAGAGAAACAAAAATGACGACTTAAGCTCTCCGTTTTGGATTTTCAGGCACTGAAAATATTTCTCTTCATCCTTTATATACTCTCCTCTCTTCTCCTTCTGACATAACTAAAGAAAGAACAAGAAGGTGCAACGACTAGGGCAAAATTCCACTGAAAACCAAAGAAAAGAGAATGCTGGTTTCATTTGCTTCTGGGCACAGAGACTGATTCCAAGTTGTACACGATTTTGTGAGCAAAAACTAGGCGCTTGATTAGAAAGACCTGTGCCCTGGGCATCTGAGCATCTGAGGATGCCCCAGCTCTGCCCCCTGGCTCTCCGAGATACCCTCAGGTGGATGCTCCTGCCTCTCTGGGACTCAGCTTCTTCCTGGGGCCAATGCAAGCGTTGAGCTGGAAGACCACTAAAGGTATCTTTTCCTGCGGAAAAAAAAATCAATTAGTCTCTAACTCCATGTTCCCTGGGGGGCAGATAAGACTAAACTCAAGACCTTTCCCTCTGTGACAATTAAATAAAAAGACACAAGATTACAAAGGCAGGGTAGACAGATATGGAGAAGCCCAACGAAGCTCCCTATTGTGCTAATCTGCACCCTTGTCGCAACACTTCCCTCTCACGTGGGTTTCCGTAGACATGGTTTGTTTGGGTGGGCACAGAAGAAGGAAACCTCAGTCTGATTGGGGCTACATTGAGCATAAATCACAAACCCGCTCTGTGTTGAAATGATGAACATAATTGGATGTCTCCACAATGCATGCCGTAAGAAAATCTTACTACCCATGCGACTCTGGGGGCAAGTCACTCAACTACTTCATGCCTCAGTTTCCACATCTGTAATGTGGGGGAGATAATAGTGCCTACCTGATAGGACCATTCTGGGGTTTAAATGAGATATGCAAAGTCCCCAGGACGGAGCTTGCTCCTGATAAATGCTGGCTAGCATGGCTGCTCCTTGCTTACTGGAGTGTTATTTGTGGCACAGTTGAAATGCCACAGCCTGGTATTAGAGGTCTGCCCCTTTCTTTCTTTCCCTAGATGTGAAGCTTGGTTCACATCAGTCAAATGTTTTGAGCACCAGCAGAACTATTCTAAACTTTTTAGAAATTATATCAATGTAAGTGGGATGCTGTATCTTCTCCCCAGTTTTAGGCAAATTCCACAATCAATAACTATTTATTGAGTTTCTACCATGTGCCAGGCACTGTGCAGGGAAGAGGGTGTTAGAGATTTCAAGAAGTTTCCATTTTAATGGACGAGGCAAGACATACCTATGGAAGAACTTTGGGTCAAATTGAGCGAGCTATCAGTGAGTGCAAGAAAGCCCAGAGAGGGGACTGGGGTGATCTACGGAGGCTTCCTGGACGAGGGGGCTTGGATTGAGACTTGAAGGCTTGGTAGGATTTGAAAAGACAGAAAAAAACAAGACAAGACTCAGAAACAGGGATGGCGGCTGGGGATAGGGAGTGGGAAAAGATGCTTACGGTGTGAGAAAAGATGCAGAAGCCAGAAGCATCCTGAGCTGACCAACCTAGAATAAAGGGTTTGGGGAGGGGACCAGCAGGAGGGCCGTGCTGGGAAAGGAGCACAGGTTTACTTTAGAAGATTCATTGAAACGTCTTTAATTCTTGTGCTAGACCATAGGCATTATTTCTAAAGGGTGATTCAGTCTGTGGCTCATAGAATCTTGGAGCTGGAAGGGTCCTGACAGATTATCTGGTACTTCTCTCTAAGTTGAGGAAATAGACATCCCTAAATGGGAAGTGACACAGAGTTAGGTAGTAACCATACCAGAGTTGAGATATCTGGGTTTTATGGCAACTCTTGCTAATTACTTTTTAGAATTAGTGCTAAGTGGTGCAGAGACTGGCCACTGTGGCTACCCCCAGCTCGCTCCCAGTGGGTAAGAGCAAACAGTCTCAGACCCACTGGCTTAGCACCTTGAGTAATTGAGTCACTCTCTCTCAAGTGCAGCTGGGAAAGTTCTAAAATGGGGGAAATTGTAGTGCCATAGTCATGGAGGTATTGATTCCAGGTCTTGGACACTGTAGGTCTCACAAATATGCTCCTCTTTTGTGAGAGGAACCATCAAGAACCTCATCCTTTGGCCACGAGGAGAAAGGACCTGGAGGTAGGGTTGGAGAAACCCAACCAGGTTCGCACAGAGTTCTTGAGGCAGAGTGACGTGGTGGTTAAAGACAGCACGAGTTCACACCCAGGGCTGCCACCTACTGGATGTGTGACTTGGAAAAGTTTCTTAACCTCTCTGTGTCTCAGTTTCTTCATCTGTAAAGTGAGGATACTATAATGCCTACCTCATAGGATTCTTTCAGAATTAAGTGAATTAATATTATCAATAAATAACTCAGAGTCATTTGGTTAGGTATCTGCTTACTGCTTAGTGATTTGCATGCAAGTTGTTTTCATACATGTGGGGAATTCAGCCAGTAGGCTGAGTCAAAGAACAAAGGCACAGAGAGGCTTTATTGAAAGAAAGAGGGAAGAAAATCCCTGTAAATGATATGGAAATAGTGAATCTTGTTTGCATAATTTTGGGGGTAAACTCATTATCAAGAAGCTAGCAAAGAGATTAGTCTGTGAATTCTGTCCCAGCTGATCCTTGCGTAGTCCAACTAAGAGTATCTAAAACAAAACTACGTTAGTTGTTTATGGATTCTCCAGAAGGCTTGAGAGTTTAGCTGTGAAGAAGATGTTCCAGGCTTCCCTGCAATGTTATCCATTGGCATTTCTGCCTTAGTTAGGCCAGGTCTGTTCTGCTCATTCTTGTAAGAATTTACATGTTACAAGCACTTATAACTGCCTAACACACAGCAAGAAGTGCTGTCATTCTAAGATAGTGGAACTGTGAGAGAAAGGAAATTAGGAATGGAGATGTTAAACCTCAGGTGAAAGGGAGAAGAGAGGAAGGTGCAGGGGAAGTATTACCATTATCTCATCTGAAACCAAGGAATTGCTCATTCCATGCTGGAAGTAGTCCAACTGCTATTCTATAATAGTATGAAACTTCTGCACCACATTGATTATGGTACTCAGAATTTCTATAGGCATGCATTTGGTTGGCAGGAGAACTAAAGGCAAACTTGGATGAGAAGATTAAGATTTACAACCAGAAGTATCCAGGACTACTGAAAATAATACGGCATACCGAGAGGAAAGGCCTCGCTCAAGCACGCAACACTGGCTGGGAAGTGGCCACCGCAGATGTGGTCGCCATATTGGATGCTCATATTGAAGTGAACGCCGGGTGGTAAGGTGCCAGGAGGCTTCTTTTTCTGGGAAAGGGCATAAAATAGATACTGTACATGTACTGAATACAAGAGAGGATATTGTGGAAATGGGAGAGTCAACACCAGACTTTAAACAAAGGGAACCTCCAGAAAGAGCCTTCTTTTCCTCAGGGACTTTGTTTGGCCAAGAGAAGTAGTGTAGATTAGAAAAAAAGACAATGGGCTGGGAGTATTGACAGCTGCATCCTGGCTCAGATTTTGCCAAATACTTTGTGACTCTGAATAAGTCACTTCATTTAACTAGACATTGTGTCTTTAATTGTAAAATGAAGAAATTACCCTTTGGTAATTCCTAAGGTTTTTCCCAGCCATGAAATTGCATGATATAGAGAGCTGTGATCTTCAGAGGATATGGAAAATCACACAGGAAAGAGGCATCGTTTTGGAAACAGGGAGACCAGAGAGGTCATGGAAATTGAGGCAGAGTACTGATAGTCCTGTTCACAGCGGCCTGGGGGGCGGTACTTGGGCACCAATTTTAAATCTGCTCTTGATGTGGGTCTGCTGCCAGCCACCCCGGCTACCCCGAAAGCTGCAGAGATTCCCTGGGCTCTGCAGAGTCCTGCTCCAACCTGGCGCAGCCTCAGTGGGGAAGGTCCCCGGTGCCGGGCAAGGTGTGTGGGCACACCTGCTGCCGGCCCGCTTGCTCCAGCTGGGCTTGCTGCTCGCTCTTCCAGGGCGGAGCCCATCCTGGCTCGGATTCAGGAAGACCGCACAGTGATTGTGTCGCCAGTGTTTGACAACATTCACTTTGACACCTTTCAACTGAAAAGGTATGAATTGGCGGTTGATGGATTTAACTGGGAACTGTGGTGCCGCTACGATCCACTGCCACAAGCCTGGATCGATCTGCACGATGTCACGGCTCCAGTGAAGTAAGTCTGAGTGTGCTCAGGGACCTTGAATAGCACGTGGGAATGAGCTGTGTGGGTTTTGTTTATCTTTGGGGGTAGTGATGGGGGTCGGAGCAGTGGAGGGCATGAGGTGAGGGACAAGGGATGGGGAAAAACCCAATGAGCTGGTCCCAGATAAGAAATCATAGACACTTTGCACTATATAGGGGCTTTCAGGCAAAAATAAAGCAAAGCATTTAACATTTTAGAAAATATTTGAACCATTTCAAACATTATCAGGCTATGAAGTAGGAATACCTATATAAAAAACACGTAATTTGGGAAGGGTTACATGGACTTAGTCCAGCCGGAGGGTTTAGGGAATGCCTTCAGGATAAGAAGAGACGTAGGTAGAATTTTGAAGGGCAAAGCATCGCTGGCTTCCCGCCCCACCTCCGTTCTGCCCCTGCCTCCTAGAGAAGGCAGTGACTCCCCTGTGTGTGCTCCGCAGGAGTCCTTCCATCATGGGCATCCTGGCTGCCGACAGGCTCTTCCTGGGAGAGATCGGGTCTCTGGATGGTGGGATGCTGGTCTATGGAGGAGAGAACGTGGAACTCAGCCTAAGGGTAGGTACATTTCCCTTCTCTTTATGGGGCAAAGCAGAGGAGAAATATTAGGAAGGCAGTAGGATCTCTGGAATCCTAGGACACGGCTGAATGTCATTAGCTCAGGAAGTGGGCAAGCGCTCGTGCTTCCAGGTCCCTGGGTTAAGGAGGAGCAGGCAAGAGGATCTCTGGTGTGCAGCAACCTGGTGCAGGCCTGTGGAATCTGGGAGGGGGTAGAGCTGAGGCTAAGCAGATGCACTCTGTGCATTTTCCAAGCAACACCTGGAATAAACCAACTTTGGCAGACAGCTCTCTATAAAAGCAAAAACAGAGAAAACTGAAGTGTGCAGAGGGACCAGGGAATTCGGGCATGTGGACAGCCTGTCTGCTTTTGGACAGACAGCTAGAGCAGTGGGCACAGTGGCCTGAGTTTCTGCTGAGACATGGTCTACTCTAGGACAAGTAGCCAGAGGTGGGCAGCACAGCACGAAAATCCTCAAACCACTTCTAGCTCTGACCATTTCTGTGTGTCTGTACGCCCCAGCAGCGATGCCTCTTCCTTGCCCCGACAGCTTCCTATGCTTGCTTAGGTCAAATGAACAACCCTAATTTTTGTGTTCTATAAGGGAATTCAGGTGTAAACCAAGACAACTAGAGAAATTCCAAGTGCAGGTTCACATTATATCAGTGTATCAGTTAACTGTTGACGAAAAAAAATGCCGTGTAACAAACCACCCCAAACTTGGTGGCTTAAATCAACAAGAATAGATTCTCAGGGATCTACAGGTCAAGGAGTTGGATAGGGTAGCTCCGTTCCACACGTATTCATTCTGAGATCCAGCCTGATGGGGCAGCAGCTACCTAGGGAAGGAAATCTCTTCTTGTGGTGCACAAGAGGCTAAGTGGGACCATGTGAGGTCTCTTAGGGTCTAACTTTGGAAGTAGCATGCTATTTCAGAGTCAGTCATGTGGCCATGCCCAAAGTGGTGTGAAGATGTAGGGTCAATAAATCCAATGTGTCAGAATCAATTTAGAACAGATTTCATGCATAAGATATCTCTTTCACAGTATTCCTTTTACCTCTTCAGTATAATGTATAGGGCCTTGTTATAATAGAAGGTGCTGATGCTTGAGTTTGTGATTATTCTTGTTAGTTCCTTTTCTTTCATCTTCCAGTCTAAGGCTGAACTCTTAAAAGAGACAATATAAGGTAGTGGAAATAGCACAGGAACTAGAGACAGACAGACTTAAGTCCAAATCCTGCCTGCCTGTGCAACATACAAGCTCTCTAAGCCACACCTACTACATCAAGCACCTAACATGGTGAGTGATACATGGCTTACACTCAATTAATGGTTAATGGTAAAAATGTGTAATAAGAATGTCAGATAGTATTGCAAAAAATGCTGGAGCTGAGTTCTAGTCCTGGCTCTGACTGTGGACTGAGCTTCTATGAAATGATTTCTCTCCTCTCAGCTCTGAAATTCTGTGCCTAACACTAGGTGATCTTTGGTCCATTGTGGTGTCTGGAGAAACAAGATACTTTCCTATCTAGGGTTTATTAGTTCCACTCTCTTCAGTTTCTTTCTAAATGAGACTGATGACCATATAGCCATGTATTGTACCTAATTAGGACCCACTCAAGACCCCACGTTTGTGTTAACAAATGAACTTCGATTCTTGTCTGTGTTACACTTTAAGCCACAATCATTCAGTCTTCATTCATTTTCCTATTTGTAAGTGAGGAGAAGCACTCTTGTTTAATGTACTGCATAAGGATGACGGTGCAATCAAAACATAATAATGAATTTGAAATGATTTTTAAAGGTATTAATTAGAATGCTCGTTCAGCTTCTGTGACAGAGGCTAAAATAACAGAGGCTTAAACAAGATAGAGATTAATTTTTCCTCCCTGTAACAGTTTGAACACAAGCAGTTCAGGATTGCTGTGGAAACATTATGATGAGGACCAAGATTCTTTTATTCTGTGGTTCCGCTACACTCGACACCACATCCATGTTTTAACCAGTAGGAAGAAAAAAGAGCATGCCCCCTTTTTCTAAAGGTCACTACCTGAAAGTTGTGTATATCGATTCTTCTCACATTCCAGTGGCCACCACCTAGTCACTGGCCACACCTGTGTGCACAGGAGTGTGGCAAATGCAGACTCCAGCTGGCTGGCTGTGTGCTTGTTATTCCTGCTATAGCTGTAGGTGTCCAGGAGAGTAGATATTGAGGAGGGCAGTGCAATTAGTCTCTAGCATGAAAATATAAACACAAAAGTCATCATTTTATACATAGTACTTAGCAAAGTCCTGAAGATGGCCCTAGTTAGGCTGTGGCTGGGTGTTTTCTACCTACCAGAACTTCGGATGAATTTGGCTGGAACCCCAATTCTTCAACTTAGGACTAAAAGACCTCATTGTTTCTGATTTTCTCATACTTTGCTCTTCCCTTTTGCATCTAGATGGCTCTCTCTGTTTTTATTCTCCCAAACACATGTAGAATACTGCCATTTCAGTTTCCACAAGAAATCCTCTTGCTTTGAACATTTTGTGATTTTTTAAAAAAATGGACTTTGTTTAAAATATAGGTAGTGTCAGAGAAAGGGTCATTCTTTCCCTTTTCTTGGATCAAATAGTTCTGCTTACATCCAGGTTCCTTGATTTGTGTGTTCCCTTTAAAACTTCTAAGGGCTTTCCAGGATCTTTCTCCTTCCTGGGGAACAAAGATCTTGGAGAGCATCAGAGCTGCATGGAGGGCTTTGCTCTGACATCTAGTGGCCACAGTAGGGAGGGTGCTCATGGCTGTGTGTACATGGAGATGATGGGTAGGAATGCAAAACCAGCATTTGTCAAGCACCTTCGCTATTCCTGACACTGCGCCAAAGCTTAACACGTGACCTGCCTGGTTCAGAATCCAGCCCTGTCATTTAGCTGATAAACGTAGGCAAGTTACTTAAAGAGGGATAACACAATACCTGCCTGGTAAGGGTTAAATTCATGCAAAATATTAGGAGAATGTGTGACACAAAGTTATGCATTATTATTTCCAGGAGCTTCATGTCTCTGTGTGTGTGTGTGTGTGTGAGAGAGAGAGAGAGAGAGAGAGAGAGAGAGAGAGAGAGAGAGAGAGAGAGAGAGAGAAAGAGAAAGAGAGAGAGAGAGAAAGATAAAGAAAGAGAGAGAGGCGATAGAAGGAGTTTGGCAAATGGAAATAAATTGGAAGAGCAGAGTTTGAAAACCACTGGGCAAGGATAATCATTAACATTATATCATAAATGGCAATCCTGGCTTTCAACTTAAATTTAAGGTTTCTTGTGCTGAGAGTTAATCTTTTTCTCCCCTAAATTCCTGTGAGTTGAAAACCTCCATCAACTAGGAAAGTTGAAGTAAAGTCGTATTTGGATTTTTGAGTGTTTGGCTGGAGAGGATAAAATATCTGAAAATAAACTGGATGTAACCTTCCCATGATTGTGGAGAGCAACAAGGAGATGCAGAGAAGGATAATGGAAGAAAAGATGTGCCCCAGGTTAATCTCAGAGGCTGCCATGACCGAGTAGCTGTTAAGCCATGTAAGCCTGCTCACAGCCCAAATGGTGGATGTGTCCCTTTAGCAGATGAGTAAGTTAAGGCTCAGTGAGGGTAAGTGTTTTACCTCTAGCTGCCAGGTGTGCAGTGACTGAGTCAGGATTTAAACACAGCCAGTCTGACTTCAAAGCCTGACTTTTGTTCATTCTAATGCTCTGAGTTGTGGGGTGCTGAGGAAGGGGAATCTGTGGGTTAAGAAATGGAGGAAGGGATGAAGCACTGACACTCTTTTGATATATTAACTGAATCGGCAGGGTCTCAACCACTCACCCTCAGGCCCCCCCCCCCCCAGCCACATGAATGCAGGAGGTTGCTGACCCCCACCAGGGGGGCTGATTAACTCCCAGAACCTGCAGCTCACACAGGCAGCCAGGAAGAGAAGACACAGCAGACATGTTATCAATCCACTGTTATTAGATAGTTCTATTATCTATTGGCATGAAGACCATATTAAGCTACATATTAGTTCTGACAAGTGTATTTGTACCCATCAGGGTAGTAAGAATGAATATTTATAATTGGATCATAAGCCATGATGTCTCTTGATCAAGAATTACTTAAATTAGCCATACATTAGCTGTGCAATAATGTTATATGAACTTGGTGTCTTAAACCAAGAGATACTCATCATCTCACAGCATCTGTGGGTCAGAAGTCCATGCACAGCTTAGTT
Source organism: Mirza zaza (assembly GCA_008750895.1). NCBI lineage: Eukaryota > Metazoa > Chordata > Mammalia > Primates > Cheirogaleidae > Mirza > Mirza zaza. The sequence continues at coordinate 44,110 of VSMD01067432.1, forward strand.
GGGCCTCTGCAAGGGTGGAAAGTGTCACCAGAGATGGGTTCTCATCTAGGCCCGACAGGGGGTGGATCTGCTTTCAAGCTTACTCAGTTCCTGGAAATCTTCCAGACTGAGGATGCGTTCAGTTTTCACAGGCTGTCAGTCGGAAGCCACTCTTAGTCCCTTGCCCCACAGTCCTCTCCTTACGCTAGCTCACAATGTGGCAGCTTGCTTCTTCAAAACCAGCAAGAGAGCATCTCCTGGCAAGATGGACACCACAATCTTATCTTCTGCAATGCAATCACATACATGTGATTGAGTACACTCTGTCACCTTTGCCATATTCTACTGGTCAGAAGCAGTCACAGGCCAGACTTGAGGGGAGGGGATTAGGCAAGGATGTGGACACCAGGCAGAGGGCTCATGGGGCCACCTCAGGGTCTGTTTGCCTCACTGCCCTCTCTCTGGTGTGAAGACAGAGAAAGTCATGGGAAGCTAAGTCCTGTGAGAGTGGCTCAGGGCATGGTGCCTCCCAGGACTTGGCTCTTCCCTTGAGGGTAGTGGCAGAGGTGGCCTCTCCTTTTGTCCTTTAGGACTGCCTGAAGGAGGTAGGATTTCAGGAACTGTTTGAATGACAAAAGAGAAGCAGTTTGGTGGAAGGATGATTTAGATAAATAGGTTGGGAGAGAATATAAAAGTGGAAGTGGAAGGACTGAACTTGCATTCTTTAAAAAATGATTCCAAAATGCATCTTCCTTGTGTCGATAAGCTATGCTACTCATTGACTGTGAAGCCCAGCCTGTGCGGGTGACTTTTTCTCTTCTCTTGCAGGTGTGGCAGTGTGGAGGGAAGATTGAGATCTTACCCTGCTCCCGGATTGCTCACCTGGAGAGACACCACAAGCCCTACGCCTTGGATCTGAGCCTTGCCTTGAAGCGCAATGCTTTGCGAGTGGCTGAAGTCTGGATGGATGAGTACAAAGACATGATCTACTTGGCCTGGAACATACCTCTCCAGGTTTGTCATGGAATGGAACAGAAGTAGGGAAGACGGGAAGAGGAGGAGGTGGTGATTGTGGGGTGGGGGATGGAAGGGATAAAGCAAAATACCATTTCAGCCCTAAAGAATTAGGGTAAGGTCCTGTGGTGTGATAGTAATGGCACTTAACATTTATGTAACAGTATAGTACTATGTTCCAGGCACTGTTTCATGTATTAACTCATTAACCATCTCAACATACCTGTGGGGTAGGTTTTATTTTTATACTCTAAGTTTTACAGATGAGGAAACGGAGGCACAGAGAATTGGAAAGAACTTGTTTAAGGTAATACAGGGAGTAAGATTTAAACCAAGGAAGTCTGGCTTCTAAATTCCACATTCCATTCTTAGCTAAGCCACGTCTTCTGTCCCGGCTGCCTGAGATTGGCGTGCTGTGCCGTCTTCCATTACTGAGTTCTGCCCCTGAGCTCCAGTATGTTGAGCCAAGATGGCACACGAGGGCAGTACCCCATTGGCAGACTGTTTCCCTCCGTCGCAGTGGGTCTTAGAGTCGCCCCAGGAAGTCAGGATGGTGGGCAACTGAGGAACGGATCTAGGAAGGAAAGTCTGGAAATGAGGTGGGACCAGGAGCTGGGTTAACGCTAGGAGCACTAGGTCTGGAGAATGTGAGGACATGCAGAAATGCCTGAGCCTTCCGTAGAGTTCAAAGTCACCCAAATCTTTCCTCGAACAACCCAAGGTGCCAGCAATCTAGAGTTAGCTCATGGTTTGATGAGATGTATAGGAATTTATGCCGGGGTACCAGTATACCCAGGTATGATAGAAAACAAGACTCCTCCAGGACACCGTTAGCTTTCTTATCTCTATAGAGTCATATTGTGACTGTCTCAAAGTGTAAATTGTCCCTCCATCAGTGAAATTCTACAAAGGATGATCTAAACTTTTACAAGGGCTGATCTGAAACAAACCACAAAGGAACGTTCTGGGAAGCAGGCAGATAGACAAGCGATGTCTGCATTTCCCTCTCAATTTTGCCATTTTAGTATTTTTTCACCTTGGTTTCCCACAAATATTACTTCTAAAAAAAAAAAAATCTTGGTACTAGAATATTCCCTTTTGAATGCCTTTGTTTGGTCATCATGAGAGAGTTTTGTGCCTTATTAATATAAATATCTCAAATGGGAACGGTCTACATCGGCTTGCTATGATGGGAAATAAACCTGAGTGGCCCCACTATGCAGTATTTGCGAATGTCTTTGAAACCAACAGAGGTTTCTAGGGTTCAAGGTTTCCCCACTATCCCTGGAAATATAAAACACCCAGCCCACCTCATGGCTCCAAGGAAGATACCCAGTCCCTTGTGTGTGGTCCATACTCATTGGCGGAGCCCAGGAGGCTCCATGGCTGAAGGCACAGAATGCTCTGTGTTTCGTTTACAGAACTCTGGAATCGATTATGGAGACATTTCTTCCAGAGTGGCACTCCGGGAGAAACTGAAATGTAAAACTTTTGACTGGTACCTGAAAAATGTTTATCCAGTCCTGAAGCCGATCCGTAGCATCGTGGGCTATGGGACAGTATGTATTATGAAATTGCATTTTAGATTTTGAATTTCTGATTGCAAAAAACAACAGGACTGCCCAGCTGAGGGTTTCCAGAACCCATCCCGCCCGAGACTCCTCCCCCATTCCCCCTTCTGGACCCTTTGCCCTTGGACCCTTAGCTTCTTTTCATCTCTTGCTCCCCCATCCCCGTTTCTTTCCCTTCTCTCTGCTTCTAGTCCCTTTGCAAACTGCAGCCCTTGCCCTGACCTTCTCGGTTTCCCAACCAATCAGTGTCTGGCCTTGCCCACACGGACTCCACAGGGGCGCCCCTGCCCTGCATGTGAGCTGATGGGCTGAGGCGTGGGTGTGCCCAGGAGGTGGGCTCCGAAGGGGCCCCCCTTAGCGTGTGTCTGTTTCCCAGTGCGTAGAAAACGGCTGCCGGGGCCCCGCCCTCTGCTGCTTTGGGCTGGTAGCTCCTGGCGCCCTTGGTGTGCTGGGAAAGTGCAGGCCCTGGCGCGGCGGGGGCCTGTTTCTCTGGCTCTTCCCAACAGTGCTGTCCTGTGTTTTGGCCCTTCAGATGAGAAACCCGTTGGATGAAAATGTCTGCCTGGATCAGGGCCCTGTCCCGGGCAACACGCCCATCATGCATCACTGCCACGGGTTCAGTTCACAGGTATCTCCACGGCCTTCCCTGCCCCCCCCCCCCCAGGCCGCGTCTGCCACGGCTCAGCCCCTGGCAACCTTTGGCAGACTCAGGCGAGGGGAGCTGAGCAGCCAGGGAACAGGAAGGGTGAAACCCAGACCTGCGCTTGTAACAGAGCACTTCCTAGTTCACTCTAAGAGTCACGGGGAGATAGTTCCGTTTCAGACACGGGGAGAGGTAGAAAGGCCACGCTCTGTCAGATTCATTCTCCATGGTACTGTCCTCATTGACAATCACCTCCCATCCATTCCGCTGCTCCCTGTGCGCCTCGTAAAGTGGACAGGTGAAGCCACCTGTGCTTCTCCTGTGAGGAAACAGAGTGCAGAGAAGAGAGAGATGGATGGAAGCTCCTCGAAGGGATGGAAGAGCTCTGGCACCAAGCTACAGCCCCAGGAATTATTTTTTACGGAGAATATTCCTATCTAGTGCCCTGCCTTGTATGTTCGCTCATGGAACCTTTTGAAGTATACACAATAGATATCATTTCTACGTAGGTGAAAAAACTTCGACATATAAACGACCTGCTGGTCCAAGCTCACTGAGCAAGGTGGTGGCAGGCCGGGACTTTGAAAGTTTTCCTGACAAGCCCACAGCTGGGACTGACATTTATGAAGTCCAGTTGTGTCTTTTCCTTGAAGACAGGCTCCCTCATCCGTGCAGGCTGTGACGCCGTTGCAGCCCTTGTAGGGAAGGGAGCAGGCTCAGAGCCCCTGCCCTCCTCGCTGGCACCAACTGGGGGCTGGGGGGAGGAAGCAGAAGGGGCTCCTTCCTGCCAGGGACAGTCCAGTGCTGCTTGGGCGACTGAGTGTCTCAGGGCCCCAAAAGCAACCCTCATCCCCCTGCAAGGCGAAGGCCTCCCCTGCCCCCCGCCCCCACCACGCCATGGCAGTCCCTGCTCTCTTTCAGCACGTCTACTACCTCCTGACCGGGGAGCTGTATGTGGGACAGCTGGTTGCAGAGACGAACACTGAGGACCGCTGCCTGACAGACCCTGGCGACGGGGAGGAGCCTACCCTACAGCCCTGTTCCAAGGCAGCTGAAAAGGGACTGCACATATACTGGGATTTTAAACCGGTGAGTTGCATGGTTTTAAAGGATAAAGTGTATTCAAATATAGCATGAGAGGTTCAGACTTGATTTGATAGTTTTAGGGAAATTAATTTTGGTGGCAGTGTGTAAGGAAAAGATCGCAGACAGGGATCTAAGTGTGAAACCGAGTCTGTGGACTAAGGCAGGGTGGTTAAAAAGGAGAAATACTGGAGTCTGCTATAGTTTGATAGCTGAGAGTTTGTGCTTGTTAACGTAAATAATAAGTGACTGAAAATGAGAGTTACACTCAATTGCGGCTTATTAAGCCAAGATTTTGAGGATGTGTCCGGGAACAGCACAGCTCACCAAGTACCCATTAGGGACTGGGCTCTCCATAGATGAGGCGGAGAACTTTGCATTTAAAGGAAAAAGGGGGTGCACAGGAAAAAGGGAGGGGTGAGGGAGGCGAGCAGTGAGACAGCTGATGGTTTTCTTGTAAAGTTCTATGTGGTGCTCAGTGAGTGTACATGAGATAAGATGAACATTCATGAAAGGGGGTAGAGGAGGTAGTCAATGTTGGGGTCTCCCCAGGGTGGGTAGATGAGTGATCATATCCCTTCCTAGGTTTGCATCTGTGGAGATAAACTTGTAATCATTACTAAGAGATATTTAGGCTATAGTCTTAAGGTTATAATTGACATACACTCATTTTATGGGGACTGTATATCTTGAAGGGGATGTTTTAGGGCTGAAGGAAATAAGAAATATTTTACCCCCAAAAACATTTTTCTGACATATTTTGAGAGGGCTGTGGGCAAACAGGAACGTGCTGTATGGCACACTGGCACCGTGGTCTAGGTGGGGTCTCAAGGAAAGACATGCAGAGAATCTCTGCTGAATGCAGCCAGGCCCTGCCTTTCTGGTCTGGGACAGGGTGCTGAGTCTGACACCCTGAAAGGCCTTAATGAAAATATTTCCCCGGGGACTGTTCTTTGAGGTGAATCCGCATAACAAGACCAGCTTTCCAGGGGAATGGGCTTCCTTTCTCCCTCCCACAACCTGTCCACCAAAGAACCCTGTTTAGTCATTTTCTAAGCCCCTTCACTTCTTAAAAGATGGCCCGTGTGCCTCACTGGGGAGAGGACGGCAGGGCTTTTGTGACTCAGTTCTCAGGCTTGGTTCTCCCTTTGGCATCATGAATTTTGGGGGGCCCTGGGATTTTTATTTTTCCTTTACATTCTCAGATCCTAGCTTAGTCACCTTTCGCAAGCTCCTTGCTCTCTCTAAAGCTCAGTTTCCTCATCTAGAAAATGGAGATAGTGTCTCCCTTATGGGCTTGTTGGGGTGTGGAATGAGGTAGAGTGTGCTGGCATCAGTGTGGCTCCTGGCAGTGGGAGTCTTCAACACATGTTAGCCACTGCGATTCGCTTTGCCGTTAATGATCACCAGAGAGTGGAGCACCAGGATGACATTTGGCAGGGACTAATGTAAAAGCCCTGCCTTTAACTTCAACAAGAAATGACCAAGAAAAGGGTAGAGGGAATCGGGCAGAATGTACATGTGATAATGATATGAGGGACTTGGCTGACCACAGTCTACGTGTGAATTTACTCCAAAAGCTTGTGTATTCTTAGGCTACGTGGGTAGGCCTGGGATGTCCTGAGGGAGGGAGGGTGATACTGCCCTGTGACCATGGCCCTGAACACATTGGTACTGTGTTAGGTTCGGGTGCCACATTTTAAGAGACATGGACATTATAGCTCAACGATTCCTAACTTTTTAAAGGTAATGACCCCTTTGAGAATTTGCTGCTAGCTGTGGACTCTCTCTCCAAGAAAACATACATATGCACCTAGGTGCAAATTTTTGCTTATAATTTCAGAAGGTTCTTGCATCCTAGATTAAGCCTCCCAGAACTAGACAGTATCGAATAGAAGAAGGAGGAGGGTCATGTCTTTCTAGTCCCTGTCTTTTTGCTTTAAGCTCCAGTTGCATGAGCTACGCGTAATTCAATGAAAGGCCATCCCCGCTTACCTGAGGCGCTTTTGCAGGCAGGTGCTATTCCCCTTCTCCCACCTCTTCTCCAGGCCAACTATGAAGTGTTCCTCTGGCCTTAGACATTGTCTCCTTCAGGAAGCCTTCTGTGACCCCACAGGAGTAGGATGGGTGGTTCTCCCAGGTGCCCTCAGGGTCCCACTTGAAGCCCTTTTCTCAGCAACTCTTGCAGTTGCCTGCTCACCACTAGGCTGCAGGTCAGGGCCTGGGTTTTGCGTGGTTTTCTCTAGCACTACCCCTGGAACATGCAACAAATGGTTGCAGAACAAAGGAAGATTGGCAGACCCAGCGGTATTAGCTTAGAGAGGTGAACTAGAGATAGTGTCCCAGGAGGGCAGAACTGAGCCTGCAGCAGAATGGGCTGCACAGCATGGTAGTGAGTTCTCTGTCAACAGGAGTCACCAGGCAGGGCATGTTTGGGCATCTGGTGGGCCTGATGTGCTAAATGTGAGTTTTTGATGTCCTTAATGGTATCTTTCATGTGAAGAAAATACTACTACGAGTTTACTTTGTTTTAAAAAATTAATATTCACTTTATTCCAGTTATATATAAATCTGATTATTTTATCTCTAAGCCTAGCAAGTTTTAACAATCACTTTTATAGGGGATTTTTACAATTTAATAAATTAAATTCCCTTAAACATTATGGACTGTATTTATAAATTTAATACATTAAATATTCTTTATTAAGAATTTCAATTGTCTGACTTTAAATTTAGTATTTCCTAAGTCCTCTTAATGTTTTAAAGTGTTTACAAAGTCAGCAAAATTTCCACATAATGTCACAAATTTAATTATTCAATTATACATTTTAAAATTGGTATCACAAGGTTAATCTATAAGATGCTGATTTTTCTTAAACACAGCAAGTACTTAAAAATAGTAAATACACACAGAATCTTTAGCAAATACTGTGTGTTCAATTCCTTTAACATCTATACATTATCCTAAATCTCCTGGGAATTATAGATGCTGCTTAGTCTAAAGAAATAGTTATGTATTCCAGTCATTTGGAAGGTTGCCTTGCCAACAGAATTTTGGAAGATTGCCTTCTCAGCTGACAGGCTGCTGTTGGAACAGAGATTTTGGCTGGGTGTGAGGTCTGGACTGCAGGACATCCGGGGAAATCCCGCCTGCCACTCTGATGTCCAGGCTGAGTCCCTTCTGTGGCCAGCATGTCAAGAACTCTTAAGGTTAAAAGGGAGGTCATCATGCAGTTCCTGGTGTATTGCCTGATTTTAAGTTGGTCTTGAGTTAATTCATCCTGCCTAACCCTTTCCTATCCATTTTATCTCTTAGGACCAAAATTCTTTCAGATATGAACATGCTATTTGATCGAACATGGGCCCCTCTTGTGCTCTATCTGCTTGGTAGACACAGCTTACAAAGTCCAAAATTATGAAAGATATTTTTTGGAACTGAGAGGGAGATGAGACTAGATAATCCCTTTGTTTTCTTGCAATCTTGTGATTCTGCGTTTTGAGTGAAGTTGGGAGGTCGTGACCTCTGGGGACCGCAAGAGAGCCAGCGCCATCACCAAGAGGGAATCCCATTCAGAAAGAAGGCCTTTTGAGACATGTGGACTTTGAAATGAGGAGCACAGCGATGAGAGTAGTGATGCCACAGACATGAAAGGGAATTTGGGGACAGTCATCTGTCTTCCAGGTGGAGTGATAGCCCACAAAACAAAGAGGATCTCTGGACGAAGTGGTAAGCAGGAGAACACGTGTGGTCAGCCTTCTAAAGTTCAAAGGAAGAGGCAGGAAGAGGTGCTCACACATTTTGCTGGGGAGCACAGAAACTGGCACAGTTTCAGAAATAACTGGCTCATATGCAGGAAAAGCCTGGCACTAACAGAACTCCAAATTAAATATGACCCTCTTCATGCATTAATTCTCTTTTGGGACAATATCTTAGCTTAAGGAATAGTGTAGACTGTAAGCCAAGATTAATGTAGAGAATATCTTAATATTTATCACAGCAAAACATTGGGAAACATTAGATATCCAACAGTAAAGGAGATGTTGCTCGTCCCTTGAACTGAATATTATAGAGCCATTCAAATGACATTATGAAAAAATGTATTTCAAAAGATTAAAATGGGAAAATATGCATGTACATAATGTTGAATTTATATAAAGAAGCAAGATACAAAAACCATATATACTATGTTATCCCATTATGAGTGCTTTTAATTTTTTAAAATATATTTTCCAACTTAAAAAAATAAGCATATCCTTCTCTAAAAGTGAAAAAGAAACAAAAGCAAAAATCCTTTAAAAACTCTGATAGGCAATACCCCAAAATAAAAACAAAAGCAAACATGTGTAAGATCCAAGTGAACACAATGGGAAATAAACTAGGGGGTGTGAGAAATACTGTCAAAGCACACATCACATGGAAGTTGAGAGAAAACAGAAAATAGGTCATTGACTGTGTGTAAAAGGTCGCAGTAAATTATAATAACCAAAGTTACTTAGCACATATTATGTAGCAGGCGTTGGGGTAAACGTTCTCTAGCTTAGTCCCTGTAAGACTTGGTCTTATGAGAGAAGTATTCTCATTGGCTCTACCTCACCTGTGAAGTGACTGAGGTGCTGAGAAGTCGAATAACTTGCCAAGGTCACACAGAAGAGTAAATGTCCAGGACTCAAGCACGGAACAGTAACCTCTGTGTGTCACTGCCTTGCTGCTTGGGAATTTGACCCTGAAAGGGAGAAAAGCACTGAATCCTGGTTGAAAAGGGCGGTGCAGTAAGGTCTGGGTTGGGTTTCTCGTCCCGCTTACATTGTGATATTGGATATATCTAAAGGCAGAGGAAAAGGAATCTTCCAAGGGAGAGATAAAAGAAGGCTCTTAGACAGGAAGAGTGTTGCCCCAGCACCCGGGACGGCCAGGATGGAGCACAGAGGGGCTGCTGGCCAGTGAGAAGGGGAAGGGGCAGCTCCTTTGAGACTGTTTTTGAGGCGGTGCCCTGAGGACACTAACAGATTGGCAGGAAGTGTGGTCCTCTTGGCATCGAGTTAAAACGAGCATCAAGGGGTGGGGACCGAGGGACAACGTGTGCTGAGAAGGCCTGGAAGTGCAACCCTGAGGAATGAGCAGGCCCTGGGGCCAGGCTGCTGCAGCGGGTCAGGGAGCCAGGCCCGCCGGGCAGGGCGCTGCCCAGGGGTGCTCGGTGGGCTGGAAGCCGGGGCCCAGAGAACGGGGCTAAGGTGGTGGTGGCGGTGGCGAAATTCCGGAGTCTGGAGAGTCGCCCTGAGTGGCTGATGCTTGCTGGGTGCCGGAGACAGCAGCGGTGGTGGGGGTGGGCTGCAGGTGCATTTAGGGGGCAGGGCTTGTTGGGGCAATTTGTGACTGGAAGAGATGAGAGGCAGGGAGGCGCTGGTGAGGGGAGCAGAGACTTGCAGGTGTCAGGGCTGCAGCCTCCCTGGTGGCAGTCTGTCTGAAGGGAACAGTGAGATCAGGGCTTCTCACCACAAGTCAGGATGGATGCCGTGCACGGAGAGTGAGAGCCGAGGGCAGCGGTGAAGGGGACACAGCCCGACCCAGGCTCTGATGTGGGTCATGTGAGTGGTTCCTGCACAGCGGTGGGGCGGAGTGGGGAGGGCAGCCAGGGAGGTGGCAGTTTGGACAGGTGGCAGGAGGTCAGCTGTTGAGACGTGGAGTTAAGGGGGGAAGGTGCCTGGTGGGGCCGGGAGGGGCACATGGGAGCAAGGAGAAGGGTGACCCTTCCTCCCCGTGCCCCCTCAGAATGTGCAGTGGCCGAGATGAACTCAGATTTATTGCACACGTTTCATGTGTCAGGTACAATATGATCAATTTTGATCCCCCTTTAACCTTAATATTAACCCTAAACCCGTTTTATAGATGAGGAAGTTGAGACCTGGAGAGGTTAGGTACGTTGACGAAGGCCACGCAGTTTGTCTGTGGTGAGCAGGGATCCAACCCGACTCTTCCAGCACCAAAGCCCCACGTGTTCCCAGACACGACCCTGGGTGCAGCCCCGGGACAGGAGAGGCAGGAAGCTGCCCCAGAGCGGGGAGAGAATAGCAGATGTTGCGTGTGGCTCTGCTTCAGGCCCACGGCACGGTGTGGCTGAGGAGGGAGAGGAACTCACGGTGAGGGGACCTGGCGGGTTTCACGGGCTCAGGCCTGGCTGAGGGGCCCGCAGCTCTCCGCCGAGCCGGTCAGGGAGCCTCGAGGCCGGCTGAGGACGCACCGGGTGCCTAATCCTGCATGTGGTTTCCTCTCTCCCCTGGGCGACTCGCAGAGGGTCGAGGGACCCTCAGGCATGTGGGAAACCACAGCAGGGAGAGCAGGGGTGGGAGTGATGCGCTGCAGGCCATTTCAGCACCTTGACTCTGTCTCTCCTCCGCCCAGGGAAAGGCTGTCATAAACAGGGGCACCAGGCGGTGTCTGGAGGTCAAGAAGAGCCCTTCCGGCTGCTCGCCCGTGCTGCAGGCCTGCACCGCGCAAGCGTGGCACATACAGCACGCCGTGGGAAGCTGGGGCCGCGCCGACAGCCAGTGAGCCCAGACAGCCTGCGTGTGGCCACCGGTTCTCGCCGCTGGAGTGGCGCCTACCCCCAACGCTGCTCAGAGTGGGACAGGGTGGGAGAAACAAAGCGTGGTGTCTGTGTGTGTGTGTGTGTGTGTGTGTGTGTGTGGCTCACAGGACGTGGGGAGGCGAGGCCTGTGCCTGTGTCAGGGTGTGTCTGCCGGGGAAAGAGGAGGGGACTCTGTCGTCTTGTCCCCAGCTTCCCGGGGAAGGTCGTGATACGTGCCGAGTGCCGTGCCTGGAGCCTCCTTGCAGTGGCCAGCCTGTCTGCCACGTGGGGAGGGAATGAGGAGGACGAAAGTTTGTCTTTGATTTCTGCCCACACTGTTTAGCCTTCCTTCCCCACAGCTACTGTCGCCATCTGCCCCACACTCCTCCCCCGCTCTCTCGTCTGCTCAGGGACTCCCTGGCCTGCCAGGGGCCGTTTCACGTGAGGGGCTGTGTGTCCTCAGGCCGGCGGGGTGACAACTCTTCGGGTGGCTCAGACCCTTCCTCCTTTCTGCACTGTCCTGAAAGATGCCGCAAATAGACAAGTTACTTGAAAGAAAATTCCTGTGTCCCGCCCCCCGCCCCGCAGCAGTTTTATTTGGATTTCCAGCCTCTCCCACGCCAAAGAGATACCCGAGGCTGGGGAGAGGGAAGAAGCCTCTCAAGGAATGTCACTCTTCAAGGCACAGCGCATCAGGAATGTAGGAGAGTCCAGGGCCATCGCAGTCTCTCTCTACCCAGGTCATCGCACTTAATGACTTGATGGCCTGTGCCCTCCCACTGCTCTGCAAACCATGGCGAAAGTGAGACTTGAAACAGAGGGACATCATGCACTGGGGCACAAAGAGGAGGTTGCAGCCAGAATTTAAAACCAGGGTCCTTGCAGCTATCCACTGGATAAATCCTTCCCACGGTTGGTGAGTTGGGAAGATGCCTCTCGGGCTGCCAATTTTTGGCAAGGTCTTGGAGGCTGGTGGCAGTGGGTGCTGTGGTGGGACAGGAGGTAAGACGACTGACCCTGTGTGTGTGTCCTGCTGTGCTCACCCCTGAAGAATGTGCTTCCAGGGCCCCTTCCTCAGAGGGCCACTTTTTCTTGTTATTCCTATGTCAGGGCTACTTGGGAATGATTCTGGGAATCATTAGGTTTCCTGAGGCATTAGGCAGGCGAGACTGATAATTTAACACATAATTAAATTTTAAAAAAGCTTTTGAAAGTAGGAAAGTCATAAATGTACACATAGCTTGATAAAAATTTCACAATGAACACATCCATATCAAAAACTAAAACATTACTGCAGATAAGGTTTTATTATGAAAAAATAAAGGAACAGGATAAATGTTAAGCAAATATATAACTCCTAGCTTCTGCCTGGAAAATTGAAGGGAAACGCAATTCATAGCAAAGTTTTAAAAACAGTATATAACCAGTAGAAAAATGGACAAAAGACACAATATCCTTAAACATATGAAACGATGTTTAACCTCACTCATAGTTAGAGAAATGCAAATTAAAACTGTACTGAGATAACTTTTCACTTAAATTGGTGAAAATTACAAAGTAGGATGGCACATTCTGTGGGCAGGGCTGTGGGAACAGGCAATCTCATACACTGATGGCAGAGATGCAAACTGGTACCTCCTCTTGGAGGGATATTTAGCAATATCTAAAGATACCGTATGTGGATTTTCTATTTGTGCCAGTAATTCCACCTCTAGGGATTTATCTCTAAAAACAACAGAATATTTATATACAAAGTAATTCTTTCCAATATTGATTATAAATGAAAAATGTTGGAGGAAAAAAAAACTATATGGCCAAACATCAGAGAATGGTTGAAATACATCCACACAATGGAGTATTACTCAGCTATAAAAAAGAACAAGGACCATCCCTCTGCACTGATATGGGGTGATTTCTAGTATATTTTAAGCAGAAAAAAGAAAATAGCATCTATAGTATGTACCTTTTAAGAAATGAGGGAAAAATATGTATGTGTTTGTTCATTCCCCAAAATGAAGCATAAGAAGGATAAACCAGAAACTAATGATATTAGTTCCAATGGGCAGTGGCAGTTGGGAATAGGGCAGGAGAGATTGAGGACAGGGAAAGGTAGATGGGATATGCAGGGAGCGATGCTTCTCTAAATGTACATTTTTTCCTATAGTTTTGACTTTTAGAGCCACGTTCTATGCTTAGAATATACATAAAATCAATAAAGATTGAAACCCAAAATGGAACATAAACAAAAATAAGTGAATTTAGCTATATTTCTATATTTTAAACCAATACACACACATTCATTCATGTGCACACACACACACTGAGCATACCTAGCATTCAACATCTAGATCTTCTTTCTAAATGTCTTCCAGTAAAAGGAATTAGGGCTCTTTGGTGAAATACCGATTTTAGGGCTGGGGCTGGGACATATTCCTATGTTAGTAAGTAAAGAACAGCTCAAAGATTGATGGGGACATGTCAAAAATCGCAACAGGCTTGAAGCTCTGGCACATGGGGGGAAGGGGTGGCAGGGGCAATATATGTAACCCTAACAATATTTGTACCCCCATAATATGACGAAATAAAAGGAAAAAAAACCACAACAGCCAGATTGAAGGGGCTTCCACTGGCCAAATCTGGGACCATTGAGCAATAAAATAAATAAAGATCATTTTAACTGAGTGATCAATGTTAACATCACCAGTTGTACAAATGGACATAACGTGCCTCCTGACAGGATGCACTGAGAAGGGCACAACCAACTTCTGTGGTTTTCCTGCCGAATATGCAGAACCTGAACCTGCATGATTTTGAGGAAACCTTAAACCCACACTGAGGGGCATTCTTCAAAGGCGACAGTCTGTAGGCTTCAAAAACTGTCAAGTCATGAAAGACAAAGAAGGACTAAGGAATTGTTCCAGATCGAAGGAGACTGAAGAGACAGGATGACTATTTGTACTGTGTCACCCTGGACCCGAGGGGATTTTTTCCTCTTTATTCATAAAGGACAGCAGTAGACAGTGGGTGAAATTTGCATAGGTTTTATTGATTAGATAATAGTGCGATGTCATCTTCCTGATTTTGTAGTGCTGTATTGATGTCATCTTCCTGATTTTGGCCTTTGTACTCTGGCAGTGTAAGAAGATGTATACAAAATAGCTATTGGATGGAGTGAGGGAAGGAGAATTATCTCTGAGATTTTAGATAGATGGACAGACAGACAGACAGATGGAGCAGGGTGTGTGAATCTGGATCAATGGTAAAGGGGGTGTAAGAATTCTTTGTACTACGTTGCAACTTTTCTGTAAGTCCAGAATTGTTTCAAATAAAAAGATACAAAACAAACTCAAACAAAAAGTGCCTATCTACATATAGATCTCTTCTTAATAAACTGCCACTATAAGTGATAGCAGCTTAATCCAAATTTGCTGTGCTTTATTCTTTAAGGGCAATCTGTAATTGTCTCACAGTTACAGGAAGGATGACGTAAAACTCCTTGGGCCCCTCCATCCTCCCAGAGGTTCTACGCTTCCTCCAGCAACGCTGTTCTGCAGGGCGGCCTGTTAGTTATGACAAGGAGGGTGTCGATTTGCTTCCTTGGCCCTAAAACCACCTGCCCATTACAGGGAATTCTGCTCCTCTGGTCACTGTCTGCTTCCAGCCTTCACTTGTCAGGACATGTGGAGGTCGTCCCCGTGACTGTCTTTAGTCCACTCAAGAAACTGTACTATCGGCAATGGAGTTAATTATTCACTGACGCCTTTCTCTGATTTTGCGAATGTTGGAGCTCTACTGTAAGTTAATATTACCTTGTAAGCAATAGTAAATATGACAGATCTTAGCTAGTTGATGACCTTGGAGTATGAAGATCCCCAAAACCCAAGAGAGAAGTAATCGTTTGCTCCCAGGAGTTGAATCTTTGGAACTGTGATCCACTCATTCCTCTTCCCTCTGCCTCAGAGTGAAATCCCTGGGATGTATGGCAATGGCCATTTTTTCCCCATCATACGTCACCTCTGGGTTTCCTGATGGCTGTAGCTGGTTTGTCCTCTCACGGGGATAAGCCACGCCTGCAGCAGTATTAGGGAACTGCACTTCACCCTTAGAAAATGCTCCTCTGTTGTTGGCCCTGAAGTGGCCGGCTTGTTTCCTCTTTTCATTCCACCTATCCCAAACTAAAATTACAAAGTGGCTCTGTTTCTCTCCCTCCCCTCCCCACAACTTCAAACAGAAATCCCAGGGATGCAGCTTGTGTCTGTCCGTCTCTTTAGTGCAGCCTCCACTTCCCTAGGATTCTGGCACTTTTTCAAAGGGAACAGGGCCCGGAGACTCAGGGGCCACTGCCATCATGTGCCTGCTTGTCCCTCTTCTCCAGGCCCTACGTGTCATCCACACCAGCTGGAGCACCCCAGCTCTCTCTTCAGGGGAGCGACTTCTCCATCTTTGGGAGACCTAAGCGGTACAGGGCTCAGAGCTGTGCTGTTAATACACTGAGGTTCCAGCATTGCAAAGGTAGTCTCTTGCAGAGTTCTTTTATTTTACTTGAAATACATTTTTACAATAGGAAATGTAGTTTTAGCTAATTTCCTAAATTTAAGGAAATTTGTAAACTCCTTTTACAGCGATTGACTGAGATAGAGTTATATCTGTAATGTCATGGAGAGTTAATTTTCACCAGGAGTGATGGGTAAGATCAACTGTTCATGACTTTAACTTGTTAAGTTGTAATTTTAACAAACACAGTTTTCTCCTACAAACGTTTTAACAGATTTAGTTTCAAGGAACAAACTTGTGTCAATATCATAAGTCTACCGTCCTTGGAACTATAAAAACCAAGTCTCTCAATATTACCAGAAAGCCGTATGATAGAAACCTAGGCAGAAACTCAACTTTATGACAAGATAAGAAATAGGTATAGTTTTAACTTCACTGAATGAAAACAGATATGTCCATATCCCCTAATATTTTCCTTCTCTCTCTAACAAGTCATAATGGCTAGGTCAGGACTTGTCCTTTCAAAGTAACTTGTCAACATATTTTCTGCTCTTTAAAGGTTCTTTTTAAACTACTCAATGAGGCTGTTGGTTCTGCTTTCAATACATTTTTCTACCCAAGGCTAAATTGAAGAAGAGGGGCTTATACTTTCCTGTTCTCACAGGGGCTTTGTCCTGGAGGCTGGCTGCAGCCCCAAGTCCCAGCTATCCCCCTCACCAAGCTCCCTACTGCCCTCCCAGACACCCTGCTCATGGGCCTTCCCATGGTCCTGGAGCACAGCTTGACCAGTTTTCCATATGGGAATTCCTTCCCAGCATTGCTCAGAAATACCCATTTTTCCCAATGTCAAATTCCAAGAAAAATCAGTTGAAAAATTGGGAAAACAGGGAAGAGCTTTATGAATTCTTCTGTGAGAATTAAAGCTTTGCAAGTGACATAGAGCTGTTACTGGTTTGAAGGATTCCATTGATGTCAAAGGAAATGCAAAAGCAGGAAATACCAACACAGTCCAAGATTAAGGTTGATATTTCCAGAAACCGGGACAGGGGTATGAAGAAGAAAAAAAAAAAAAAAAAAAAGCAATCATGATCTAATCAGTTGGTCGTCTTTATGTATAACAATAACCTATCTGTCTCTAATGGTGAGTAATTTTTGCAAATAAGATACATATTAGTAAGCTTTTATGCATGATATTATTATGCTTTATGCAAATATTCATACAAATCTTATGAATGGTGTTTCAATATATAACAAGTTTTGAAAGAAAAATATGTTCCCAAACTGGCAATTTCAACTGTGACTTTTTCTGACCAGTGTTGCTAACCTTACTAGGATATATGAATGTTACGTTATTTGAATATATACAATAATGTTTGCTGGCATTTTCCAGAATTTGAATATTTGCTACAGACCACAGTTTTTGTAAATATTACTAAATTTAATATTTCTTATTTATGAAACAACTTGTTAGATATCCTTAATAATGAGTAAAGAGTATAATTAAATTTAGAAATACTTAAAGAATAACTTGTGATTTGGGGAATTCCTGAGAGTTCTTATTTTGTCATTCCTGCATCTCAAAAATAATATCTGTTGGGAATCTGTTGGAATTTCTAACATCACTTCAACCTATCAGGCAGTCTCCCTCAACTTACTGCTCTGGGTTCTCCATTAAACAAGGAATCAAGCTGGAAACTTTCAGGTATCTTTTATAAAAATGTTTTACTTTTTCCATATTTTTAAACCAAGTGTTTCTAAATGCTTTTGGAAAAATTAGTTTCCCTGCAGTCTTTAGTGGTTTTCTCATGCCATGTGCACATGTGCTGTGCTTGGCTGGCAGAGGTGTGACTGGGTAGGCAGTGGCCCACACCGGGGACTGCAGGGCTCCTCTTGCGCTCACAGGGCTCTCATGACAGTAGCAATCTCCAACAATTAGTTTCCAGTGATTTTTTAATCTCCCAGAGCTTCTCTCTGGGGCGGGAGAGTTCTGTTAAAGAGGGCATTTGCCCAAGACGGACTGGAGCAACATGTACTGCTCTCAGTTTCCTCTGACCCGTGGGAAAAGGGGAAAATCTAAGAATGCAGTTGCAGTAACAGTTGGGAACAAAAGGAACCCAAGAGTAGCTCAAACTGTAGCATCATAGCCTGTGAAGCCCCTTCCTTCCAAAAGCCCCCACCCTAGCCTCTATCCTGGGGTCCCTTCCCTGCTTCCAAGAACCCCTTCCCTGTGGGCTGGCACGAGGGGCAGGGTGGGCGCCACGGGCTGGTGATGGGTGGGGGCTACAGATTCTGTGGTGCAATCGAGGCACAGGTGCTCTGCTTTCCAAACCCAGGGCTCTGCCAATCTCCTGTGGGCTTCTCTTGCCCAGCCAGAGCCACAGGCCAAGTCACACGCAGAAGAGAGTGACAGCACTCTGGTCCCAGGCAGGATGGCTACCCTGGGGATTGGCCACCAGCTAGGCCTGGCTCGCTCTCCTGGGCTGGAACGCATTGCTCATCATGGCATAGGGGACAATGGAGGTGGACCGAGGGGGTAGAAAAACATTGGCTTGGGGCCACAGGGTGGCAATGGCAAAGTTGGTTTGGGGACCACAGGACATTGCAGCATGGGCGTGGCTGGAGATGGGGCTGTGGCAGGATCAGCAGCCAGCAGGGCCTGCAGGTGAGGGAAGGGGCTGGTGGGTGGGGCACACGTGCCTCTCCTAGCTGCTGCAGCAGGCCCAGGGGCCCTGGGAGCCCTCAAGGACCTGTGGCAATGGCAGGGAGTGGATAAGTGTGAAAACATCTGTAGCTCAGCTTGGGGACTGGCCGGGCAGGGACGGCTGTGATAGAGCCAGGGGAAGAGCCTCTGTCTGTGGCTGCCACTGCCCTTGCTGCCCTCTTGCAGGAGGGCCTGAGGTTCTCCTCGCCTCTAACCACCTCTGACGTGAGGGCCTTTGTGCCTAGGCTGAACCCGGCCCCACGGAGCGGGCACTGGCTGCCCATTGAGCCACAGCATAGTCTGGGCCGTGCATCTTTCCGTTCTGTCAGGGGCGCGACAGGAGGTCTTTACTCACCAATGCTTTGCCCAGCGGACCTTTAATCACAGACAGGTTTCCATAGAGGATTCTTCCTTGGAGCCCCACCCCAGCCCTTAGGCCCTTGAGAAGAGCTTGTAAAAGGAGTAAGATCCCTACCTAGGGGACTCGCCTTTCTTCCTGGAGCCCTTTGGGAACAGAGAGAGTTCCTTAAGATCCCTGCAAGAAGAACCCTTAAAAAGTGAAGGCGTCTCGCCTACCTCACCCCTGCCTTCTGAGCTCTCTGCAACCAAGTTCTCTTAAAAAGGGAGATGGGGTGGTGTGTGTGGGGAGCCTGGCAGAGGCAAACGCACGCGGACACGTGAACCCAAGGCGGACACACAGCCCCCTGCTCATCTCGGGCTTTTCCAAACATCCTGTTTGTGCACGGAGGAGTTTGGAAACATAAAAGCAAGCCAGGGCCACTTTCGTCCAAAAGGCAAGGAAGGGAGGTTCTTAAGAGAGCAGCCAAGATGCCTGCGGACGGTGGCTGGGCTCGGGCTGGGCCTCTCTAGGCAAATAGACCAGTTGGCCAGTGGCTCCCTGAGTGCCGTATGGTACAATAAACAGGCGACGGCTTTGAAAACCAGCTTCCCCTTGACAGGCGAACCCAAGAATGAAGAGACTTCACCTCCAACGGGCCTTGGAAGTGCACCCTGCCGCCCCCTTGCCGGCATCTTGTCTGTCCCCACCCCGGCCTCAGATCCTCCTGGCTCCAGATGATCAAATTTCCCCACTCCTCTGGGCCAGAGGCCTCAGGGAGAGATATTTGTAGGAGTCTTTTCATTGCGGGCTCCCGGTTACTGGAACTTGAAAATCTGGCTGTGAACACTCACTCTGGGCCTACTGTTGGCACCGATGATGTCACAAGGATCAATTTCTCCCCCCTCCACGCCCCTTTTAGAGTCAAATGTGGAAAAACCCCATTTGGCAGTTCTTTTCCTGAAATAGCAACAGGAAGAGAGACAAACATCCTGAGTTTTAAAAAATAAAACTTTATAGAGAATTAGGATTCTCTTACAATGTTATTTTAATAAGTAATACCTTTAACTCTGTCATCATGCCCCTGATATTTGTGATTATAAATGGGCCTTTAGACTGGGTGTGGAAGTCAGTTTTAAAGCCACAGCTTGGAATTAAAAATAAAAGTGTAGTAAAAGACAGAGAGCCACATAGAAAGTTTAATTAAACCCATGAGTCAGAGAGCATCAAGGCCAAGGTAAACGCGCTGTCCGCAGGTGTGGCTCTGGGGACAGGACGGGGAACTACTGTTGCCTTGAGTCTGGGTGTCCTTGCTCCTGTCTGGAGGGGACCTTGTGACGTGGTGTTTTCCTTTGGAGAGTGTGTGTCCTCGTGGAAGGGACAGCCTGGCTGCTCTTCCGGGCGACGTTCCCCTGCCTCCTACTGCCAGGGCCAGAGGAAAGAGCAGGACCATTGGAAGGACCCTTCCTTTCTGTTGTTTGTCGAGACTTCCTAGCTGCGGATGCATGGCCTAGGCACACCAAGTCTCGCCAATTTAGTCACGCTGCTGTTATATTTTATGGGTTTCTTCTCTTTTTCTTCCCCCCTCCTTCCCACCTACAGCCCTAATCTTCATTTGTTCTTATCTCACTCTTGGCAGAATCAAGCTGAACGATGCAGAAAGGAAGCAGGACCCCGGGAATGAAGGGTGGGCCGGAGAGGCGGGCAGCTTTGAGGGGGTGGATGAGAAGGGACACTGTCTGCTCCGAGGCCAGAGGCTGATCCGCGGACGGGCCCACGAAGTGTGGAACTGGAAGCAGAGGAAGCCCTGGATGCATCGGCCCCGGGTGGGATGAAAGAGCCCGGAGGAGAGGGACGGGAATCCTGCGAGAAACCGTACTGGGCCCACAAGTAAACACCGCAGCCACGGCCTCCTCTCTGGGGGACACACGGAGAAACAGATGAGTGAATGATCCTTATGTCTTATTTCTCACTGTACAGGTAACACGTGCCCATTGCAGAAACGCCCAAAACACAAAAGCACAAAGTAGATAAACAAAAAGTAAAAACCATGCATAATCTTACCACTGTGAAGTAATAATGAAACATTTCTCTTTATTTCCTTGCCATCCTTTTTCTTTGTGCCTATGTGTCTTGAATATATTTCTGTATTTTCTAAAATTGTGCCTATGCTTTATATACAGTTACAGCCTGATTTTTAAAATTTAGTATTTATTGTAGAAACCCAACATGATTCACTAGAGTCTTACTTTTGGATATAAGAGAAGTCACGTGCTGAAAGACACAAGTGTGTAGCGCAGACTTTAGAGGAGAACTTTGCAGAACACTTGGCGTGGGTGAGCCCCTGTCTGGCACAGGTGCTGTCGGAGCAGAGAGCTCCCTCCACTTGTCAGCACAGCAGAGGGGTCAGCGGATCCTGGAAGATAAAAGGTAGATGGAGGCATGTTAGAAACAAAGAGTTCTGTTCTCTCCGGGTGTGTTGGGAGGGAACCCAGAGGGCTGGAACTGCTCTGTAACAGTGGGGTCAATTTCCGGCTGCTCAGTGCAAAGAGAAGCACCTTGACCTAGAAGGATGCGGGAAGAGTTATCATTTATTGAGCATCTACTATGTGCTGGCCATTGGGCAGCTATGCAAGTACTATTTGTCATCCTCCAAACAATTTAACAAAATAGGTGTTATATTCACACTTTCCAGATGAGGAAAATGAGGCTCTTAGTGATTCATTTACCAGTCCAAGGTCACACAACTGGTAAGTCTCTAAATGAGGACTACAACTTGGGTTTCCAAGAGAAATATAAGTCTTGAAATACACAAAAACATGCATATGAATCATTTTCATTAAAGTATAACTTTCTTTTAGATTATAAAGTAATTAATATTTATTTAAGAAATATTTATTTATTTGTTGAAGAAAAATTACTACTGATCTCTGGCACCATGACTTAGGAAGTCTGCTTTTCTGATTTTCCTTGTTTGGATCTTACATTTATTCATTCAATAAACATTTATTTTTCAATTACCATGTATTAGTCACTATTAAGGGGATTTTTAAAAATGAGTGAGATTTAGCCTCTGCCTCAAGGAATAGACAGTAGGACGGAGTTAGGCAGCCACCTGCACTCGAACTAGGACACCTGTATTGATTACCGTCATAGAGCTTGAATCAAGGGCTGGGAAATATGACTGTATGAAGATTAAGTCTTCAAAATAAAGGTGATATTTCTCTCCCTGAGTCTTGACCCCTTCATCTGTCCCATGAAGGGGTTGGACAGGAGTGACTTCCGGCTTTAGCAGTCTATAATTCTCACTCCCTTGTCTTCTGTAGGTTTGTCACTGGGAAGGTAGACAGTTCTGGGCTCCCACGACAGCCTGATGCAGAGCCCACACTGGACGGCTGCTTTCAAAGGCCTCTTCTACTGTCCTGAGGTAATTGGCCTACTTAGAAATTCAGCTTCTATTTTCTTTCTACTTTTTTGCTCCCTTCTTCTTTCAATGCTTTCTAATCTCTTTTACTGTAGATCATTACCTGTTCCATCCCTACCCACCCCAAATTCCCTGGAAGGATAGACTTCAAGGTCAGGATTTGTTCTGACTCAGCTCTGTACCCCTGCAGGTCCTCGCATAGCTTTGCCCGTAGAAGGTATTCAGTTAATATGGATGAATGATTAGTAGTTTTCTCCTTTGGAATTTCTTTGTATGCAGTTTAGAAGTATCCGTATTAGTTTCCTGTTGGTGGCATAACAAATTACCTCAAACAGTGGCTTAAAACAAATTTATTATCTTATAGTTAAATTTATTTGTTAAATTTGTCATCTTACAGTTTTGGAGGTCGGAAGTCTGAAATGGGTCTCAGTGGGCTAAAATCAAGGGGTTAGTGGGGCTGTGTTCCTTTCTGGAATTCATAGGGGAGAACTAGGTTGTTGTTTTGTTTGTTTGTTTTGCCTTTTCCAGTGTCCAGAGGCTGCCTGCATTCCTGCTCCTGAGCCCTTCCATCTTTGGGAGATTATATTGGCCCTTGTGTGCAAGTTAAGGAGCTGGATTTTATGCTCTAGCCACTGGGAAGTGACTGAAAAGTTCCAAACAAGGAGTGACAGTGGGCTGACGTGCTGGCCATGCATACAGACCTCCCCAGGGGTCTACCCGGCATGTCCATGGCTCCCTTCCTTCCAGGGCAGATACGTGGTCTAGCTTTTTCTAATGTGAGCACGGGGCAGCCATTTTCTACCCTGCTGCCAGCCTCCCTAAGCTTGCCCTGCCCCTGTTGGCTAAGGCTGCTCCAAGGTCCTCCGAGGTCACCTGGCAGCATCGCCTCCTGTGCCCAGGATCTGGCCCTGATTACCTCCCTGCTTTAGATCTCTTTCCCCCAGAGCCGTCTTCATTAACATCCTAATTAGGACAGCACCAATGATCTGTAAATGCACTTGTATAAAACGACTGCTTATCTCAGCAGATTTTTTGCTTCCTTGTAAGCAGTAGCAGAAGCTGTTATGAAACAGCTGTGGGATGGTGGCAGAAGCCATGGTTTTAGTCAGAACATCTGATTGTGAGTCCCAGTTCTGTGACTTAATAGCATCTGACCTGGGTGAAGTTGCATAAATTCTTTGAGTCTCAATTTCATAATCTATAGTAATGGGGGTTGTATTAGTCAAGGTAGGCTAACTGCCGTAACCAAAATTTTAGTAGTTTAGCACAGTAAAAATTTACGACTCGTTTCCTAACAGTCTGACATGAGGTCCCTGGTCTTCTGCACAGCTGTCTTCCAGCCGTGGCCAGGGACTCAGGACTCCTCCACACCGTGGCTCTCTCAACCCCTGCCCCACTCAGTCCCTGGAGTCCTCGCCATTTGGACAAAAGATGAGGAAAGGAGAGAAAATGTTAAGGTTTGCATAGTTTTATGGGCAGGGCCAGAAAGTGACCCATATCCCTTTTGCCCACAATCCAGTGTGCAGAACTCAGTCACGTGACTGCACCTAATTAATTGCAAGGGAAGCTGGGGAATGGAGTCCGGCTGTGTGCCCAGGAGGAAAAGGAAATGGTTTCCAGACACCTGGTCAGCCTGCCCAGCTAGCCAACTGTGAAAATAAGCTTGTTTCTAGAATTCAATTAGATAAGTAAGTGCTAATGCTTAGAGTGGTACCTAGTATGCAGTAAGCGTTCATGAGTTTGTTGTTGCTTTTAACCTTGCGAAGTGTGCCTCAGAGAACAGCAGAAGCTTCAGGGAGGAAATGGAAATTGTGGGTTGTGAGAGCAGTTCTCCTCAATGTTTTCTTTTAGAGTGTATCAGGGAAAATACTCAGTAGGAAATAGTCCATTAGTATCAGTAAAAAAAATACTTCAAAAGCAAATATAGCCCATTAGCCCTTGGCACCCCTGAAAGAACTCTTTGTCTGGCAGACGCATCACATCGCTGCCTCCTGGCTCCTCTGGTGGGTCCTGGGCCTGCCTTATCTCCCTTTGCTGCTTCTTTTCCAACTAATTGCTGCCCCCCATCTCCAGCTCACATATACTAATTTATTGAGAATTATAATGGGAACTGAATCAGAACTGATAAAGGGGGCGTGGGGTGGATTAAGTCAGAGAGGATAATTTAGTGACCCATTTAGGAATAAATAGGGCAGCATAGGTCCTCTAAAAGAGAATTAAGTTCTGCGATTCCATAGGATGCTTAAAAACACACAAATAAATACAATAAAAGAGAATTAAGTGAAATGTGGCCTGAGAGAGAAAGAGCGAGATTAATTCATATGCTCGTGCAGCTGAGTATGCAAATCAGTCGAGCGGAGAGTAGAGGGAAGGCTAATGTGGTGTTTTGTACCCAAGCACGACTTTGCACCCCCAAAGGTCAGGGTCCTTCGGCTTCTCCATCCTCTTTGAGTTCCCTGTCTCCCAACCCCCAGCCATGAGATCCTAAATGACAATGGCAGAAATTCTACCTCCCTTCCTGCATGTTTCAGGGATGGCAATTTTATTTGAACGAGTATCTATTCTTTAAAGACATATTAAGGAAATTCTTCCTTCTCTCTTTCACCAGTCCAATCCCTACCTTGGAAAACACAGCAGGAAGAAACTATTAACTGGTGTGTGTTGCTTTTAGAGCCATCCCCAGGGACAGGTCCATCTCCATTAAGCGTCCAGTGCTGAGAGCTGCAGTAGGCTTCGTCAGGAACTCTGTGAGTAGAAGGCTGGGGCTGGCAGGGAGGAGCTCCAAGAGTGGCCTAGGAGGCAAGGCCCTCTCTGAAGATGTCCAGGAAGAGATTGCTAGAGGAAAGCTGCCTCCACACGTGTGAAGGCGGAGGGGCAGGCTGCAGTGAGTGATGAATAGGGGTCATTTGGAAGAAGGGACATGACAAGTTAAAGTGAAATAATGACAGCCGCTGGGGATTCAGAGATTTTATCCAGCCACAAGCTATTCTTGCTCTACCTTGGGGAGGAAGGCTTCAGGCTTCCTCTGATTCAGAGTGAGAACACGAAAATCAAAAGGGGCTGGTCTTGGCATGGGTGGGTGGGAGGGAAGGGGGGGCCGGGACCTGTGAAGGAGCTGGAGGAAAGCAGAGGGAGGCTGTGTTGGAGGAGGGAGCGAGAAAACTCAGGGCTCAGGATTCCAGAGCTGGAGACACTCAGGGTCCCTGTTTCAGAAAGGACAAGGGTAAGGACCAATGCATGGACCTCTTCACCACTGGGGTAAAGAAGAACTTTACAGACATTTTTTCTTTGGATCAGTTTTGCTTTTCCTTATGGAAAAAGGAGGTGATAAGGTAGATCTCCCTATGGGAGGGAGTTGCAGTGGGCGGCTGTTAGAAACCAGGCTTGGATTCCAACTCCACCATTGGCTAGCTGGGCGACCTCGGGGAAGCTGAGGAAGTCCATGAACTTCTCTGAGCCTCAGAGATCAGTGAGGATTAGAAGAAAAATGTATGCAAAACAGCAGTGGCTGGCACATAGCAACCATTCATCAAAAGTTAACTGATATTGTAAAAAATGCTTAGCTTGACCAAAGAGATGACTGGAAATTTGGGAAGCTACTGCGGAGAGTATGATAGAGTTGTCCCCGTGCAAACAGAAATCCCTTTGTTCATGGGTATTGCCACCATTTGGAGTCAAGAAGACCTGGGTCTTTGGCAAGTGCCACCACTAACAAGCTATGGGCCTGCAGGCAGCCTGAGCAAGCCTTTCAGCATGAAGATCCTTATTTTAGAGTCGGGAGAATACTGAGCGCTTGATGTGCCTTGTTGGGATCTCGTGGGGATCGCTGCAGTCAACTCCAGAGCAACTTGTGAAAGGCGAGGGTCTAGTGTAGGCAAACACTACGGTGTCGGTGTCGCTGAGGTGGGTGACTGCTCGCTGAGAGGGATGGGTGGTCCCCGGAGGGCAGAGGCCAGGAAGGCTCAGGGGGTGAGAAGCTCCAGAAAGAGGAGAGGAAGGCAGGAGGGAGCAGGGAGTGGGCAGGCGAGAGCCTGGAAGCCCCAGACAGCAGGCGGGGGCTCAGACAGCCCTTAGGTTGGTTGGAGGATCACGGTTAGAACCAGAGATAGGAGGCATGCGACAGAGACTGGTCAGTCCTAGGAATTTCGAGCTGCGGGGGTGTCAGCCAGAGGAGCTGAAAGTGTAAAACAATGATAATGATAATAAATAACTTTTATTAATTATTACTCAATTTATTCAACAGATATTGAATGCCACTCTGTGCCAGGCAGTTAACGTTTTGGAAGCTGGGCATAGACACTTCAGAGAACACAACAGCAAAGAATCCTGTCTCTGCGGAGCTCATGGCCTGAGCAGGAGAATAGATGTGTTTTTAAAAATAAATGTATATCCGGGGACAACTGGATGTCCACGGTTGCACCGTTACTCCATGCCATATATAAAAATTGACTCAAAATGGACCAACGACCTAAGTGTAAGAGCCAAGACTATAAAATTCTTAGAAGAAACAGGCATGATCTTTGAGACTTTGGAATTGGCAATGGAGTGTTAGCTATGACCTCAAAAACACAAGCAACAAAAGAAAAAGACAGAAAAATTTGACTTCATCAAATTAAAACCTTTTGTGCTCCAAATAACACTATGAAGAAAGTGAAAACACAACATATAAGTTTTCTGTAAACTTAAAACTGCTCTAGAAAAATAGTCTATTAATTTTAAAATCCCCACAAAGTGGGAGAAAATACTGTAAATCATGTATCTGATTAGGGACTTGTATCTAGAATATGTAAATAACACTTTAAAAATGGTCAAAAGCATGAATAGATGTTTCTCAAAAGAAGATAAAGAAATAGCCCACAGATATATTAAAAGATGCTCAACATCATTAAACATCAAGCAAATGTAAAGCAAAATCACAATGAGATTCCACTTCATACTTACTAGGATGGATATATGATATTTTTTTTAAAAAAGGAATGTAGAAAAATTAAAACCCTCATACATTGCTGGTGAGAATGTAAAATGTTGCAGCCACTTTGGCAAATGTTCTGGCCGCTCCTCAAAAAGTTAAAAAGGATGGGGTTACTGTAAGACCCAGCACTTCCCCTCGTAGGGAAATGAGAACATGTACAGACAAAAGCGTGTATATGAATGCTCACTGCAGCATTATTCATAAAAGCCAAAAGGTAGAAACAACCTGATTTTCCATTAGCTGATGAGTGGATGAACGACATGTGGTATATTCATACAATGGGATATTATTTGACAACAAAAAAGAATGGAATATTGATACACACTGTCATATGGATAACAGTGAAGGCATTATGACGAGTGCAAAAAGCCAGTCACAAAGGGCACATATTATATGATTCCATTTATAGAAAACGTAGAACAGGGGAATATGCAGAGACAGGAATAGTGTTTGCTTAGGGTTGGCAGGAGGTGGGGGGAACTGGCAGAGCTTTGGGGGTGATAGCTAAGGTGGTTTCTTTGGGGGGTGATGAAAATGTTCTAAAATTGTGGTGATGGTCGCACAACTCTGCATGCACTCAAACCCATTGAGCAAATTGTATGGCGTGTGACTCACATCTCAACAAGGCTCTTAACAAATAAATATCTATATGCCAGGTGGTGACAGGCACTCTGAGGAGGAATAACACACAGCAAAGGACAGATGGAGTGTGCTGCTCAGATAGAGTGGCCAGGGCCTCTCCGGAGAGATGCCACTTAAGTGGAGACAAGGAAGAGGTGAAGGGCACGCAGTGCAAACGTATGGGGGAAGGAGGGTCCAGGCTGAAGCCCCAGCGGGTGTAAACGCGCTGAGGCCGTGGGGAGCTCTCCACGTCCAGGACGCGCCAGGGGCCAGTGCAGCTGAAGCTGAGACAGGGAGAGGACAGAGAGACACCGGCCGGATGGCACGGGGCAATACGGACGGGGCTTGTGAGTTCAGACTTTATACTTAGTGCAAAGGGAAGCTATGGAGGCTTCGAAGCAGGCAAATGACACACATGGATTTATGTTTTTTAAAACATCACTGTGCTCGTGGGTGGAGAATAGTCTGCCGGAGGGCTGGAGCGAGTTGTGCGCTGGTGTAAATCTGCCCTTCAGGGCGGGGCAGGAAGGCCCCTGTTTGCAGCTCTGCTAATTTCTGTGGTGTAAATGCTCCCCCTGTGGCCATTTCCAACTACCAACAGTTTGGCAACTGGCTCTTAAAATTCCTGAAAATGTAAACACTCAGCTCCTGTGAGCCATTATGAGTCAGCGCCAGCGCGCCACTGGCAGGAGGCTAATCAAGAGGCTTCTAGAGCAGCAGTGAAGTGGTGAGAAAAAGTAATCAGATTTGGGGTATAATCTTGAAAGCTGCTTCCTCTTATGAGCGAGGGGAAGTGATGTTCTTGCTGCATCTCATTTCCTCCTCATGCCAGCCCAGGGCCACGTTTAGCCCATAGAGCACCTTGGTGCAAGAGAGAGAAAGGCACTTGTTCGTGGGGAGCAGGCACCTTGCACAGGACAGGGGCAGGGAGCGCAGCGCAGCTCTTGCAGCCTGACGCTCGCCGCGCCCTGTGCGGGGCGCACCTGCCAGTGCGCGGTGTGGCAGCGCTGCGGCAAGGCTGGCAAAGACGCTGCTGCAACTCCCCTTTACAGATGGGAGACGAGAAGCCCACATTAGTTAACGGACTTGCCGGAGTGGGGGAGACGGGATTTAAACCCACACTGCCCTATCTTAAAGTCTTTGATAGTTTTCCTTAAAATCCTTTCGAGGTTATTTCTCATCAGCAGCTCAGATCCCCGCGCACATCTGTGAGCCGGGCTGCGGGCGTGCCTCGCTGCACGTGCAAGCACACGGGAGAGAGAGAAAGGACAGAGGGGCAAGGGGTTGCAGATTTTTATCCCTGGAGTTGTGGCAACCCAAGGTGAAGAGAAAGCAATAAACAGTTATTAAGTATCGATTCAATGTAAAACCTCCCCAGTATCTTTTTGTTCATTTGGAAAGAAGAAAAATCATAGCTTCATTTTAAAAACAAGGTCCAGAGAGGTTAAGAAACATGCCCAGGGTAACACAGCTGGCGGGTGGCATCTGGGCAATGGCCAGTCTCCTTTCCACACAATCTCCCAGCAGCTTGAGCTCTACGAGTGGGCAAGGGAGCGCCACCCCTTTAGTGTGCCCCTTCTTCCGCAGGAGATCGTGGTCATGATTCTGGAGAGGGAGCAATCAGGCCACTCCCAGGAATATGTTAGGAACTTGCCATCAAGCCATTTGCATGGAGGTCATTTTTTCATTCATTCAACAAGCACTGAGTGTCTATTGTTTACCAGGCACCCCAGGGGTGGCAGCGATGAATTCGACACTGTCTCTAACCTTGTAAGGTTACCTGTGTAACCTTGTACGCAGCATTCCCCTTTATGCGCCCTTTTACAATCTGGGGCACGGGTCCCCTACATCTATCCATGGCTTTCAGGGAACCCGGGGTGCTCACATGGTTGGCCATTTCCCTAAGCAGCTGTGGGAAATGGAACCGGGACACATGGAAGGGTAAAAACTACAACTTCCCTTTCTTGTGCCCCAGTGGGGCTCTGCTTCTTCCTTTGCCAATTCTGAACTGACAACATTGGGAATGCCCGCTGCAGAATTTCTGGACAGCGTTGGGTCAGTCCTCCACTTGCACCACTCCTCCATTCTCGGTCTCCCTTTTGACAAGGGAGTAAGAACCTGTCTTGTGGGGATGTGGGGCACTTCCTAGAGCAGGGCCCCTTCTTGGCTTTGGGAAGGAGCAGAGGATTAGGCTGGATGTTTTCTTCATAGAAATGGAATTCAAATTGGAACCGTATGTCTGGTTGCTCTGGGCCGCTGAACATGGCTAGAGCATGGTCTACGTCCGCCAGATCTGGCCTTCCAAAGGGCTGCTGGCTTTGGTTAGACAAGCATGCGCTTTCTCTCTAAATTACAGGTCTGCATGCATATCCTTTTCCTGGAAGAACTCCCTTCACGCGATGAGGCAGTGTAATACAATGCCCAGGTGCGTCTGTGTGAATATACGTGTGTATGTGCATGTGAATGTGTGTGCACATGTAAATACGTGTGTGCGTATGTATAAAAAGGAAACCACCGAGGGTTAGTTCCACATTTAGGAAAGCAGATGGGTAGATTGAACATTGGGCCCCTGTGACAGCCCCTCTGACATCTTATTCACTATCCAGGAGGCAGCTCGTTACAGCAGCTGAGCTGTGTTTTAAGCTCCACTTCATAATATATTGGCTAAGTGACTTTCTGCAGTTATCCACTGCTGCATAGCAAGGCACCCAACACCTACTGGCTTAAAGCAACAATTTGTTACCTTTATATCTTGCAATTCTGTGATTCAGGAATTCAGAAAAGTCACAGCTAGAATGGTCTCTATCT
The DNA here is from genome assembly GCA_008750895.1 of Mirza zaza. NCBI lineage: Eukaryota > Metazoa > Chordata > Mammalia > Primates > Cheirogaleidae > Mirza > Mirza zaza. Next base: position 74,323 of record VSMD01067432.1, read on the forward strand.
GCTTAATAATGTCTGAGGCCTCAGCTTGAGTGACTTGAATGGCTGAACGCTGACTGAAACAGCTGGGGGCAGGTGGGGGACTCTCTCTCTCTCTCCATATATATGTACATATATGAGGAGGACAATACGTGTGTGTGTGTGCGCGCGCGCACGCGTGTAGTTTTCTGTAGATGTGTTTGTGTATATATATGACTGGATAGACTATCTTGTAGCCAGGGTCTAAGACTATTTTGTTCACCACTCCATTCATATAAATGGTGCTTAACACATTAACTGGTACATAGAAGTTGCTCAAAAAATATTTGTCAAATAAATGAATGAATTGCTTTTGAGTCTCCAACGTGTACGGGCAGAAGACAGGAGACAAAGATAACAAGAAAGAGGAGCCCCTCGAGGAGCCTTCTTTTTGTTCTGCTCAAGTCATCTCTGAGATGGGTGGAGAATTCTATGGATTTCGCAATTAATAAAGCTTGAGGAGCTCCGGCTCCCAGCTTTGTACCTATGCAGGATGATATAAAATGCCTGCATTCACTGCATTCATTGACTTGGGCTTTTCTGATTAATAGGTTCTGGGAATAAATGGGAGACATAGAGTACTTAGAGGTTTTTAGATGACAGAGCAGTTGGAAATGTCCTCTACTGTAATTTTCGCCTCTCCATATTTTGGCTATTGGTATAAGATCCTTCAGCTCCTGCCATCCTTCATCTTATCCTCAGAAATGGCACTTCCCAATATAGAACGGCACAGGGATGCTTTAGAATAGAAGGAAATGAGGGGAAGCGGCAGCAGGGTGATGACTGAGCCGCGTCTCCCTCTCTGTGCCGCTGCGCTGTGTGGCACGCAGCTGGTGGCCCGGGTCCTCCCTGCGCCCTGGCAGGGTCAGCCTGGATGCCACGGGAAGGGGCGCATGAAGCCCACTCCTGCCCCAGAGGAGGGCCTGGCTGGTGATGTCTGGCGTGGCAGTATCAGGCCAGGCAGGACCTGGGGCACGCCGCTCTCACCAGGGAGGTGCTGACGCTGTTGCTCTTTGGGAAATACGGCTGTTTCTACGCATCGGTAGGCAGGGCCAGGCCCCTTTGGAACAGCGTAAACCTAGAATTAGGAATAAACATCCACACGTGAGGATTACAGAACTAGGATTATAACTTACACTGGATCTCAAGCCTCTCATCCAAGCCCCTTGCTGGGCAGGAGCGGAAACTGAGGCCCAGAAAAATGAGGTAGCAGGGGAATCATGGCTGATCCAGGCCTGAAAGTCAGGCTCTGACCCCAACTTTAGTGCACAAGGCTCCAGATGTGAATGTCCCTTATAAATTGCAACCAAAAACGAAAGGCCATTACCCATGTTATATTCATGTGTCCCTCTGTCACCTGGGTGGGAAATGTAAATGGACAGGAAGTGGGAGTACACCCGGAATCTCCGTTCCCCCCAGAGCAGCCATCACCTCCCCCTCCTCTCCCTGTAGCCCTCCCACCCCATCCTCTGCAAACTGACCCTCCCCTGTCTGGACTCTGGCCACCGTGCGGTTGCCCTGGACTCAGGTTTGGCTGGAAACAGCACACAAGTATCAGAGAAGAAAATGCAGAGAAGGTGGGCTGCGGCGTTTGCTTAGGCCAGGCTTTCAGCTGGGAGAAGTGGATGGAATAAAAGAACTCCAAAGATGTGCGACCGGCTCTCCTCTACTGCCCACCTTCCATTTTCCCTGGCCCCAATCTCCAAGTGTCCTGCCAGCCCAGGTCCAGGAGGAGTCCTTCCTCTCAGCTCACTCCCGCATCACCACCACTCTCTGCTGTCAAGAGCCTGGCAGGCCTCTGTAAATCGTATCTGGGAGGAAATGAGATCCTCTGTACACCAGGCCATTTCCAGGCTTCCTGAACCACTGAGAGCGCCGGGGGAGGAGGGGATGAATATTTTATAAAAGGCCATAAAACATCATTTGTTCCTTTGAGTGAATTAGAGACTGTAGTTAAAAAAAGAGAGAAGTTACCATCAGTGGACCAGAGTTTTGCATTATTTAGCCCCAGCGATTTCATTACATTGGTAAAGCAGGAGAAGCAGAACATTAAAATCACACTGTTTGCTTCTCAGGAAGAGAAGCAGAGTCTTAAAGGCTCAAATATACACAACTTAGACTCCCAGGCTCAAGGAACAGTGGCCCTCTGGCTGGAGCGTGCTCCCAGGGACGACATGAATCCTTTGCGTGGAAACAGGCCACCAGCCTGCACAGCCTCACCGCCCTGCCCCCACCCACGGATGTGCATCACAGGGGGAAGGCGAGTGAGTGGTCCCAGTGGAGGGTCCTCTTTCTGCTGGAATCATCCCTGACCTCCCCCTACCTCCTTTCCTGAAGCAGCTCCCTTTCCTTCTCTGAGACTGGAAGGGGAGTTTGAGCCCAGAATAAAGAACAGCCTAAAAGTGGGCATCAGTCAGTACTGTTCCAATCTCTGCATCCCAATTGGAACAGTTGCTTACAGGTAATGCTTTTGAGATCCTGTCTTCCCACCCTATTTCAGAGATCTGTCCTATTCAACAGAGAGTCTTCTCTAATTTTTGTTTCTTTTACAACTGTGGGTTTTCCCAAATTCCTGGCCCTGGGGGAAAACTGAAAATCATTCTACTTTTATTTTGATGCAAAAGCCTTAAAATCTCCATCATAAACCATACCCTGGGCTTGGCCATTCTTAACCATAGAGTCTTTCAGTCTGTTTCCAGAACTAAAAGAACTTTCTGCCCTGTGGACGCCACATCTAGCAAAATAAACAATAGATAAGAACTCTGAAACTACAATTTCTTTAATCGTTCAAGATCAATCTCTTTAGGATCATGTTCCAAGAACTTCTACTGTACTTCATTCCAATGGTAGGAGAGGCAGGAAAATATTTTCTCCATCTTTCCAGAACACACCCTGAAAGTCATGGCTTTTTTGTTCTTCCATTACTGGATTGGCTTTGGTGCCCTTTTCCCTGGTGCCCGCTGTTTGGGACAATATCTGTAATTAGATGTGGCTTTCTGTGTCCTGTCCAGCTCTCCTTTCCTCTGCCACCCCAGCCCTCCCTCCTACACACTCTTGCACACTCACGCACACATGCACGGAATCTGCGGGCCTGAGCAGGACGGTGTTGTAGCTGAAGGGAGACCCTTTTGGACCTTGTGCCTTGCTTATTTCACCTGCGTAGTAACAAATGCTCTTTCTGCATAAGCCACCTGGTCTCCTTGTCTCTTCTTCTTGGTTACTTGCCCATCCTTCTGTTCCTCATTGTTACTCATCAACTCACCTTTATCGAGCACCTGTTCTGTGTGGGATGTTTTGCTGGCTGGGGGAAAAGATGTGATGACAAGGTCCTTGTCCTCAGGATGCTTGGAGTCTATGAGGAGCTCGTGCTTCTCTCTGACCTGCCACTTCATCCTGGAAGAGTTGGCTATTTAGAACCTGTGTGGTAGAGTAATCCTGCTGAACAGGGAATTAGGAGATCTGGGTTCTGGTGTTTATAGCCATGAGACCATGGAGAAGTCATTCACTCATTTTAGACTTCTATTCTGGCATCTGGGTGAGATGATGTTCACCGTCTCTCTCAGTGATGGTTTCTATGACCTCATTTTCTTAATGTATGTTCTACAGTTCACAACTCTCAAAATGAAAGGCTTGGTGAAAAGTAGGGTTCCGTGGTAAATCCATTTGAGAAGCATTGTGTTAAATAATGTTAAGGAATGTATCAGAGCCTTTACTATCCTAATATCTGCTGTGAACCTCTCTGAGACAAAACATAAGTTTCAAACTCATTCAGTTGGGAAGTGTGTATATATATGTGTGTGTGTATAAATATCAAACTAATTTTTTATCCAACACATTTTTTTCCTTTTGGGTTAAAGAATTTACATCTCCAAGGAACTAGTTCCCTGACTGGGAGTTGAACCCAGGTCGCAGCACTTTAGAATCCTAATCACTAGACAGGGTGAAGTGCTGTGTCTATATAAATCTCTATTAACGTGATGCAAAGCTAGAGTTGTGTAGGACAGTTTGGAGGTGAAGAACAGAGGGTCTCCCACATGGGCTCTGGACTCAAGACTGGTTGTACTTGCAGCCTGCTCCAGTGCTCACTAACTCTGTGATCTGGGAAGTTATTTAACTTCTCTTTTCTCTTTCTTAAAGAGTCAAGGAAGAGCTTCTGCCTCATAGCTCTCAGCAAAGTGCTTGGAATGCAGTAGGCATTCGCAAAATCCTTGTAATTAGCTATTACTACCTTTAGTAACTACGTATTGAAAGGTTGATAAACAAAAGAAACTTACAGCATTTTATCATGAAGACTTAGCTCCTGGCCATGACCCCACTGGAGAAGTCAGAGAGGATACCCGAGTTAGGTTGCCGCTACCTCAGTGGTACAGAGCTGGGTCAGAAAATGAACAAGGAAGAGCAAAAATTCAGACCAGTTCTATGTAAACAATGTGGAGATCTCTACAGAATAGTATGGTAGGAGGAGAAGTAAGCAACAATAAGAAAGAAAAAGTTGGCTAAAGTTAGGCCTTTGAAATGAATTAAATGATCCATGTTCAATTCTCTTCTTATAGAAAATAGAACATTAATGACCTCTGTGTTGTGTTTATCTTCCAAGCAGGAAAGCAAGTGGGCACATTGGCCAGGAGAGACTGGGTTATGCTGTAGTAACAAGCAACCCATAAATCTTAGTGGGTTATGGTGAAGGACTTTCTATTGCTCAGATTGCATATCCATCACTGCTGTTAGTGATGGGGGTTTCTGCTCTTTGTCTTTCAATCTGGGTCTTAGGCTGATGGAGCTGCCCCCCTCTCAAGTGCTATGGATCAGGATGACAGAGGGAGAAAGCTCTGGCAATTAAGTGCTACAGCCCAGATATGACACATGGCATGATGTATCAGCTGCAACTAGTCACCCAACCATATGAAGACCAAGAAGGATACAATCCCACCAAGTACCCATGAGATCATCTGGAAATGCTTGGTAGCATTTCAATAGCAACAATGACAACCATCACCTGCCATTCTGATCACATGTTTGTCTCCCACAGGCAAAATACACTTACTCCCTAAGGGAGACAGCCCCAAGGTCCTGCCCAGTCCTGGTATCGAGCTGAAATTCTAGGGTCTCTAATGGGATACAGTAGTTTTTACATTAGGGAGTGACACGTTCTAGGCTGTACATCAGTTATGCATGTGGATCCTCTTAATTCAGAGACTCAGGCAGCAAAAAGGCAAGTTATGCGCTCCTTACCCACAGGACAACACACAGTGATTCATCTGAAAGAGGATAATTGCAGTCAGTAGTCCCATGCAGACGGGGAAAGATGGCGGAAACGCAGCAGCTGCTGGTCCGCAGTGATGCTGAAGTCCCGCTCAACTGAATTAGGCCCTCATTGGCCTGCCTGGGAGGGCTCCCAGCCCACTGTTCTCTGGCCTGCGGCTTCTCCCCTGAGGTTCTTCTTTCTGTTGCCCTCCTTCCCTGTATCCCAGGTGGGCATTGCAGATGATATCCTCCCTGGGGCTTGCCCAGTTTTCTTGGCAGGCTTCTTGTCCATAAAAATTTAGAGGCCTAAGGGTTACTTTAAGTCTTGAACAACTGTGATGGTTTAGTGCAGGTCATGGCTCCTTTGACAGTATGACCATCTTAAACCTTAGGCTTTTCGCTGTGCGTCCCAGGCATATCTATGAGCCAATAGTTAATAACCACAACTATGTTTATTGTAGTTATTCTCTTCTAAATGAACCATTGCCTGTTGTGTTATGGGAGAGAGGCAGATAATTTGTCTTTTTGGTTCCCAAGTCTCTGAATTAGAAGGATTCACATGTACAACTGACACAGAGATTAGATCATGTAAATACTAACCTAATATAAAAACCAACCACTAGAGACCCTGGAATTTCAGCTTGACGCCAGGACTGGGTAGCACTTTGGGGCTGTCTCCCTTAGGGGGTAAGTATATTTGCCTGCGGGAGCCACCTTCCTTCTCAACATGAACCTGTATAGTGGATAGTTTGAGTCTATCAGTTTTCTGTGAGAGGTCACAGCTCTAGTGTCTCTCTCTTTCACCTGAGCCACTTTGTCCAATTCAAATTATTTTTTTGAAAACATATATTTAATTAAGCTTTTGCTTTAAAATTCTTTGTTCCATTCAGAGGTATTGACAATGGACTTGATGGACATGACTGCCCTATGCTTGATTTGTTCTGTGAAGAAAGCTGAAGTACTAATCAACCTTTCTGTACAAGGTCTTTTAAGTTTTATTTACTTCTTTTTAAGGATGAGGAGACTTGCCTCCGTTAACCTTGAAAATCCCCATATTTCTGGACTCTCTCCTGCCCATTTCATTGCTGCTTTCTAACTGGCCAGATCTTTTCTGAGTTCATCAATATTTTCTACTACATTGTCAGATATAGCCAAGTAGCCACCATACAACACTAACAGTCTGTTTTTCAAACCTCTTCCTGGATATCCAAGTTTTTAGGTACATTATCTGCCTTCTAAGTTATCACAGGTGACAGTTTCTCAAATATTTTGCCACTTGTAACACAGAGTGCCTGAAACAGCCTCCAGTAAATCTTCTTCACTGCTCATCTGATCCTTGGGCCAGTGTCACAAATGTTAAGTTTTTGGTTATAGTATCTTATCAATTCTGGCTACTAATGTCTGAATCAGCGTGGATAGACTTGATTCTACTGTGGTGACAAATCGGTCCCTGAATATCAGAGGATTTGAACAACAAAGGATGATCTCTCACTCATGCTTCTACTGCTTCAGCTGGGGCCCAGGGTCATGGCACCTGTTCGGAATGTTCCTCACTGGGACAGAACAGCCACCGTCTTGAGCAATGCTGGTCATTGCAGCTGGAGAGAAGAAAGCTCTGGGGGCTTTCCCACTGGGAACTAAATATTTCGGTTCAGAAATGACAGGCATCACTTCTGCTTACAATTTACTGGCCAGAACTACTTGCCTGGTGCCCCTTGCCTTGTGGCCCCCAGCCACAAGTGGGCTAGAGAGTATAACTCCCCATGGTCCTGAAACGCAGAGGGCTGGAGACATTTGGAAAACAGCACTAATGACTATCGCAGGAAAGGAATGGGATGAAGCAGCAGACTGTGAGTGTATGATACTAACAAGCTCTCTTGGGATCCTCCATGAAAGATGAGGAGTTCCTTCTAGATTTACTTCTTGGCATGGATAGTCATTTCCTAAGGCCATCGATCTGCGTGGCACAGATGTCTAATGCATTTCTTTTCCAATATACAGCTTCACTCAAGTTAAAGCTGTTAGATTTTTCTCTAGTGAATTCTGGAGCAGCAACATCATCACCATCACCACTTTGTAATTGACATCATCACCATCATCAAAATTTGATTAAGCATCTAATTATAAGTGGTGCTCATCTATAGGGTATGTCTTTGCATTTGTCCTCCCCCTATCCACTTGGTCACAGGGAAGTCCAGGAGGAGGGAAATGGTCACAGTGCTTCCAAAGACTAAATTAATAGAAAGGGATGCTAGGCTGAAGAGTCATGCTGTCAAGTGTCTGCATGGCATATTGATTGGTTTGTAGGACCTGCAGGTGCCACGTGGTCCTGCTAGTGGTGGGATGTGGTGTTTGGTCAGAGGAGCTTCCACATGGGACACCCTGAATTGCTGAAGGACACGGGCAGTGAGCCTTGCTTGCCCAGAGGTGACACAGGCAGAGGAGGGACGTAGCTCTGACTCCTCACCCCTATTTCCAGCGGGCTTTGAGTGGTGAGTCTTCTTAGGGCGGGTGCGTGCACACGTCTTCGCTCAGTAGGAGGAGACAGAGTTGACTACTTGCCACCCCTTCCTAACAGCAGGGTCCTGTGGGTGACAGGGCAGGGAAAAGAACCACTTCCAGAAATCACTAAGAGAAACAAGCCTAAATCTAGACCACCATTCTCCCTTCCCCGAGGAAAACTACATGGATGCTACCACCACAGTCGTGATAAATGCACACACACACACACACACTAATACACACAACGCAAGTAGAAAATGTAATAAAAAGAAGCCTGGATGATAGACTAGAAAGAGCATTTATATGGCTAGGATAAGTACATTTTAGAGTTTGTGGTAGAGGTAAGAACATAAATGGCTATCAAATTATGTGCCGCATTATCTGTGCTCATCTCGTTTGGCACATACGTCCATTTTTAGGTGGTTCTTCCTCATGGATGCACTTTTCTTCTCACCATGTGCTCCTGATCTGATGTGGATGGTGTGTTCCACTGGAAGGCCAGCATGGTCCTGGGAGGATGGGAGTCCCTGGGGTCTGGTCCCAGTTGTTGGTTCCCAGGACAGCCCCTTCTCTTGGCTTTCCTTCTACCCCACTGACAACCCCTCAGCTTCCTTTGCTGGCTCCTCTTCCTCCTGAACCTAAATGATAATTGAAAGACTTGGTCCAGTTTGTGTCTCTTCATTGTCCATATCCTGTCTCTCCAGAAGACTTAAGTGCCATTTAATATTTAAATTTTTCTAAATGTTTTAAATATTAAGGATTTAAATATTTCTAAATGTTTTCAATTTATAAATCACAAATTTCTCTTCCATATTCCAGGCCTGAATAAACATCTGCTTCCATGACGTCTTCATTTGCATGTCTAATTTGCCTCCCCAGTTTAATATGTCTAAAAGTGAAGTCTGGATTGATCCCAACTTCTTTAACCCCTAATCTTCACTTTCTTAATAAACCTACTTAGGTGCTCAAACAAAAAACCTGGCATTCATTGCTTATTTCTCATGTCCTATTGACTACCAATTCCTGCTGATCTATCTCCCAAACTTATCTTTCTAATCCTCCAGGCTCCTCCCCACTCTCTCTCTCCACCGCTACCTTTCCCTTGTTTACGTCACCATTGGCTTTTCCCCAGGCTACTTCAATTTCCTGTTCTTTCTATTTTTCCGTTCCCTCACAGCCTCTGTGTAGATCACAGCACTTGTCTCCTCTGCTGGAGAACCATCATGGGCTTCACATCGACCTTGAGATAAAAGCTAACACCTCACCCTGCAAGATCTCACCCCGCTTCTTCTCCAGCGTCATCGTGTGCTGCTCCCCCTCTTGCCCATTTTTTGCCAGCACACGGATTTCTTTATGACGCTCGGACACCCATGACCCTTCTGGCTCAGAGCTTTTATGCTTGTCAGTCCAGAAGCTCTTCCTCTGCTTTTAGTATAGCTGGCCCCATTCTCAACTTTTGATTCTCAGTTGAGTTATTGCCTCTTTGGAGGGAACTTTTCCAACCACCCTCTTCGGAGTTGAATCTCCAGTTTCATTTCTGACACAGTGTCCCATTTATTCTCCTCAAAGCATTTGCTACAATATGTAAATAGCTTCTTTGTTGTTTACTGTTGAAAGGTTCTGTCTAGAATGTGATGTATTTATTGTATGAAAACGTAAGCTTATAAGAGCAGATATTTTGTCTAGATCACTCAGCACCTGGCATCAGGCTGGCACCCAGTAGGTGCTCAATAAATACTTGTTAAATAAATGAATGATCCCTACGACCACTGCAAATATCTGATTCTAGATACAACAAGAAAAAAAAGTCTGTGCTGGCATGAAAAGATCACCTTGTCTCTGGAAGACGTTTTGCAATGTCTATGGATGAAGTTGTGCCTCTTGTCTTCTTTCACCTGGGAACTGGCACTTCTGAAGGTGTGATTTTACTCAGCCTTAATATATGCTTGGGAGGAATGCTCTAGACATAGGGTTTTTCTTAAACATTCTATTTCACAAAAGAACTAAAAACAGAACTCTGATTCATGAATTTGCTAATGGCTTTTCCCTCCCAGAGGAACTCCCCAGGCACAGTGAAAGCTCTCTTGGGGCGTAGCCTCATGCCTAATGTGCAGGTAACCATGGGACAGCAGCTCTTCCTGTGGGGTGACGGGCAGCACTGGCCAGGCTTGCCCAAGGGGTACTCACATGGAGGCTCCCGCCACTGTATCAGGCTGTGCACCCTGTGGCAGAATGTGGTTCCTTCCCTTGCTTCTCTAAGGTTTGTTTTGAGGTTTTGCTGACCTAGTTGACTATCTCATGAATAAAAATGGCAATGACGAAAACAAACATGCAAATGAGTAATTCATTATAAATTTTGGAAACATAATAAAAAAGAATTTGTTGTTGTTTTCCTTTTCTTCCCTTTAAAATTTTTTTTTGAATGGAGCGACTTTTGCATAAAGTCTAAATTGCTTAATTGTGTAGCCTGTAAATGGGAAGCGACTGGGTGGGTAACTCCATACTCTTGCTTTCTCTCCCTTCACTGAAACTCGCAAGGTGAGAGAAGGGAGTGGGAGCCCACAGACCCGGCACACAAAGGAAGCAGAGGCTGTTGTTCAGCAGGGCTTGGTGAGGAACAAGCCTAGAGAGTGAGGATGCAGTGAGTGCTAACACTAGCATCTCCCCTACCTGCTCACCACCTGACCTCCTCCCCACACAGCAGCAGCCTCACTTCTCTCCTCCCCCAGCCCCCGGGGAGTGAATGCTGCTGAGCACCACTGTGGTTTGAAAACACTTTATGCCATACAAACAACTTTTAGATGCATCTTGTGGTTTGAGAGTACCTTTATGTGTCATTCTTATGGTCCTCCGTGAGCTCTTACTAATGATTTCATATGCACAAAAAGCTACACAAACACAAAAAGCTACACAAACACTCCTTGTAGTTGTGAGCAGATTTATTTTGGCCACAGCCAGCCAGAAAAGGAGGAAACTGAGGCACAGAGAAGCAAATGTCTACTCTATCTGGAAGTGGCAGAGTGAAAAGATCAGTTGAGCCCTCCCTCACCAGACCCCAAGCTGTCTGATGTAGTGAAGAAAAGCTATGTGGTCTCTGACAGAAATGGATGGAAAAATCTTTCTTACCTCCTTCCTCTTGGACCGTTAGGGAAAGAGAAAACTGTTCTCTAAGAACAAACTTTGCCTGACGCAAATATTGCCAAATGGGTCTTCACTGTAACGCGGTCTAGGAGCAGAGGCCATCTTTCTGGTAAAAGCACCGAGAATATGGCTGGTACATATTAGATTCTCAGTAAATGTAGCTTTTTTGTTTGTTTGTTTTAAATGAAAACTCTCACATACCCCCTTTCCACTCACCCTCTCCTCCCTTTTCTTGGCTGCCGCTATCAGCAGAAATTCCACCTGCCTCCCAGGGCGGCTGGGAGCAACGGATTCTCAGGGTGCCTGCGCTGCCCTGGGCTGTGACACGCCTAAGATGCCACCGGCTCTTTCCTGCCTCATGTCCCCAGGACTCTCCTGGAAAACTACTCATGGGAAGGGCAATGATGGACTTCCCAGCCCTTTCTCTGTTAGCTCTCTGCAATGCTGGAAGAGTTGAAGCCTCCCCCTCGAAGGTCCGCGATGGGAGATTCTGTGGGGGAATTACACTGGAATACAATTTAAATTGAAAGCTTTCAAGACATCTCGAAAATACTTCCCCTATTTTTTTCCAGTAGACATTGGAGAGGCTAGCAAATGGATCTTTGTAAATGCAGAGGCATCAAATATGGTATAATTTTTCCCTTACATTTCTGGATGAGTGTAGGGGGGCGGGGCGCGTCCTCCTATTGATGAAATACACTGCGCAGGTCAGCTCGGTGAACCGAAGTGAGGAAGGCGATCACCGGCGGGGGTGGCGGGTGGCGGGGGTGTGGCGGTAGGTACTGGCGGCTGTGGGGGCCGTGGATGTGCCTGTGTGAAGGCGAGAGGCGTGCCAGGAGAGCGCGGGAAAGACTGCTGGGGAGGCGAGTGTGCGCCTATTCCCGCCGCGCCCTGGCTCGCGGCAGCCCCCGGCTGGGCGAGGGGTGTGATGTGGGAGTGGGGTGGGAGGGGGCAGCGGGCGGGGCCTGCCACGTCACTTGGAGAGTGTGTTGGGAAGGAAGGGCAGAGCGGAGAGGCGAGTCGCTGCAGCTGCAGCGGCTGCAGCGAAGGCTTTAGCCGCGGGGAGGTGGGTCCCCGCGCTCCGGCGCTGGGGCAGCCCCAGGGCCGCCTCCGAGGCCTGCGGCGCGGCTCCTAGCGAGGCGGCGACGGCTGTGGCGGCTGGAACCGCGACCTTGGCCAGACAGAGCCCCGCGGTGGACGTAGGGCGGAGGCCGAGCCCCGCCAGGAGCCTCTGCCCAGCCGGAGGGAGGCGCATCTGGCGCCTCGGTACCCGCGGCAGCCGGGGGTCGTGAGCCGCCGGAGGAGCGCGGTGGGCACCGCGAGAGGAGAGCTGGCCGGCCTGGAGGGCGGAACCCCGCGTCCGGGAGCCCAGCCTCGGCACGGCTGGGCGAAGCCACGCGTCTTCCCGGGCGGCCAGTTTCACGCGCGCCAGTTTGCGGCTCCGGGCATCCCAGCGAGCTGTAGCAGCGAGGCGCGGGCGACTGGAAGCGCAGAGCCAAATCCTTGGCGCCCAGGTCACCTCCCCAGACGCAGCCTTGCTGGGACCAGGAATTCAGGGCTCAGCGACCCGAGCGCCAGGTCAGACCGCGAGCCCCACCCTAAGGAGAGGGCGCAGCCGGGAGCGGGGAACGGGCGCCGCGCTCAGGCTCCAGAGGCTGTGTCGTGGGCGCCGTCCTAGTGGCGGGGAGCGCCCCGCGGCGGGGGCATGCGATCGGAGAAATCCCTTACGCTGGCGGCGCCGGGGGAGGTCCGTGGGCCGGAGGGGGAGCAACAGGATGCGGGAGACTTCCCGGAGGCCGGAGGGGGCGGGGGCTGCTGTAGTAGCGAGCGGCTGGTGATCAATATCTCCGGGCTGCGCTTTGAGACGCAGTTGCGCACCCTGTCGCTGTTCCCCGACACGCTGCTTGGAGACCCTGGCCGCCGAGTCCGCTTCTTCGACCCGCTGAGGAACGAGTACTTCTTCGACCGCAACCGGCCCAGCTTCGACGCCATCCTCTACTACTACCAGTCCGGGGGCCGCCTGCGGAGGCCGGTCAACGTGCCCCTGGACATCTTCCTGGAGGAGATCCGCTTCTACCAGCTGGGCGACGAGGCCCTGGCGGCCTTCCGGGAGGACGAGGGCTGCCTGCCCGAAGGTGGCGAGGACGAGAAGCCCCTGCCGTCCCAGCCCTTCCAACGCCAGGTCTGGCTGCTCTTCGAGTACCCGGAGAGCTCCGGGCCCGCCAGGGGCATCGCCATCGTCTCGGTGTTGGTCATTCTCATCTCCATTGTCATCTTTTGCCTGGAGACCCTGCCCCAGTTCCGTGCAGATGGTCGAGGTGGAAGCAATGGTGATGGTGTGAGCCGAGTCTCCCCAGTTTCCAGGGGGAGTCAGGAGGAAGACGAGGATGAAGACGATTCCTATACGTTTCATCCTGGCATCACCCCTGGGGGAATGGGGACAGGAGGCTCATCCTCACTCAGTACTCTTGGGGGCTCCTTCTTTACAGACCCCTTCTTTCTGGTGGAGACTCTGTGCATTGTCTGGTTCACCTTTGAGCTCCTGGTGCGCTTCTCTGCCTGCCCCAGCAAGCCAGCCTTTTTCCGCAACATCATGAACATCATTGACTTAGTGGCCATCTTCCCCTACTTCATCACCCTGGGCACCGAGCTGGTGCAGCAACAGGAGCAGCAGCCAGCCAGCGGAGGGGGCGGCCAGAACGGGCAGCAGGCCATGTCCCTGGCCATCCTCAGGGTGATCCGCCTGGTGCGAGTGTTCCGCATCTTCAAGCTCTCCCGCCACTCCAAGGGGCTGCAGATCCTGGGCAAGACCTTGCAGGCCTCCATGAGGGAGCTGGGGCTGCTCATCTTCTTCCTCTTCATCGGGGTCATCCTCTTCTCCAGTGCCGTCTACTTCGCAGAGGCTGATGATGATGATTCACTCTTTCCCAGCATCCCGGACGCCTTCTGGTGGGCAGTGGTTACAATGACCACGGTAGGTTATGGGGACATGTACCCAATGACAGTGGGGGGCAAGATCGTGGGCTCGCTGTGTGCCATCGCCGGGGTCCTCACCATTGCCCTGCCTGTGCCCGTCATCGTCTCCAACTTCAACTACTTCTACCACCGGGAGACAGAGCAGGAGGAGCAGGGTCAGTATACCCATGTCACTTGTGGACAGCCTGCACCGGACCTAAAGGTGACTGACAATGGCCTTGGCAAGCCTGACTTCTCCGAGGCCCCGCGGGAACGGAGACCCAGCTACCTTCCCACTCCACATCGGGCGTATGCAGAGAAGAGGATGCTCACCGAGGTTTGAGCGATGCAGGCAGGGCCTGCAGGAGAAGCAGAGCACTGAACAATCTCTTAGGCTTCCTTCTCATTCTCACGACTCCCACTCTAGCTTCAGTTGACTTCTTGACTCCCTCCCCTACACCCACTACCTGCCATCCAGGACCAAACACCTAGACTGTCAACTTTGTGGCTTGATCTCTGCAGCATTCAAGGTTTCTCCATCTAACTGACATTTTTGAAATTCCAACGGTGCCACCAATCATGCCCATCTTCTGTCACATGGATGATATACATTTTTGTCTGACCTTTCCCCAAGACTCTGATTTTTCACATCCCGGACTTTGTAATATCTTTAGGAACAGCAACGTCGACAGAATGGAAACCAGCCATACCTGGGTCCTATCTCTTTCCTTAGTGTCCTCTTCTTTGGGTCATGCACCTCTCTTAGCTTCTAGCCACTTGGTAACTGGCAGAAGCTGCAGGATGGAAACAGTACTCACCTGGCTATTTTATTCCAGTGCCCTGTAACACCTGTTGGGTTCTACAGAGGACCTGTGGTAGAGCCTTTATTTGCACCACCTCAAAATAGGTTATTCATTTCTAATCTTGGATGGAATTAGAGAAAAAGCAATCAAATTTGACTATCTGGAGGACGTGAGGGTCAGTCCCAGACCAGGGGGGGCAATGGGTTCTTCCAGGTGTGTTCCAGCACGAGACTAGCCTTTGATCTACATTTAGTCCTTCCCACTCTGACCCCCGGACCCTCTCTAGCCTCCAGGAAGGCTCCTTCTCAGAGCCAAATGCTCTTTCTGTGCAAGTGCCTTCCTGTGTAGAGGAACCGGGAAAAGGGAACCACAGAACCAGGAGAAACAGCTGAATAGAATCAAGCAAGTGGCTTGACCACAAGTCTGAAGCAAGGTGCCACTTAAACAGATGCTGTCGTCCAGAAGGGGCAGAGGGATCCTGTTGCAGAGGTAGCTTTTTCTCCCTCATTTTCCCCAGCCCTCTCTAGCCCTCCACCCTGCTTCCTGAGAATTCGATTTAGGATTGCAATTGAAGGCATTTTAAAGCAAACTCCACCTTAAACCCACAGACAGGTAAAAGCGTAATTGGATGCCAGCATGGGTTTCTTCCCATTTTATGGGCAGTGAAATATGTGGTTTAGAGTAAGGAGCAAGCATTACTCCTTTGCCAACGGCCTCACCGTGAGAGGGTTTTTGCTGAGTCAAGCAAACACTTACTTGCCTGTTTTACCCCTGGGAGCTGCCTCTGACCTGCCCTCACTGGTAAGGTAAAGTGGTGGTGTTCCCACCGGGCTAAGCCCCCTTCTGCTATTGGGAAACCGCTGCTGTCCACCACCTGCTGCCTCCCCTTCTTTCCCTCCCGGTAACATTGCCATTCATTTTTGCCTTTGATAAACTGTGATGTACTGTTCTGAGCTCTTCTGGGTGCAGTTCTGAAACCAAAAGGACTGTTAACATGTTTTTAATGTTATATCTATGCTTTAAGACTCTTGGATGAGAATTTTTTTTAAAGAATTATTTTGTCAAAGAGCAACTTACAAGGGGACAGCCTTTTGAGGGTTTGCTTGAGAGGCAGTGTGGCTCCTAGCAGTGCCAGATATAAATCTGGATTTTGCCACAGCTTTACAGGGTAACTTTGGCACCACAGTCCCTATTTGTGCCTCAGTTTTCCCACCCATTAAATGGGAGCACTAACGTCTTCCCCTCCCTACCTCATGGGGACTGTCAATGAACTCATCTGGGAAGCTGGAGATAATGCTATGCAAATGCATGAACTTTGGTAAAGAATTTGATTTTTAGTTCATTACCCTGTCTCTCTATCCCCACAGGCAAGGCCTTTTCCCAGAGTTCCTGCCTTGGCTTCAAAGCCCAAGGATAGACCATTATGGACCATTAGCTCCCCAAAGCCCTCCTTGGCCTCTTGGACTGAGCCTCGGTCCTTCTTCTTACCCTTCAGAAAGGAGGGTGCTCTTTAGATATGTTCGGCTGGATCCTTCCAGGGCTGGAGGTCACCTTGACTGGGAACTTGGCTTCTCCAAACCTGAAATATAGTAGAAAATAGAGGTGTTTATGATTCAGAAACCTGCTCTGAGGCCAGTACTAGTTTTCCAAATATCTTCAGTTACTGCTGGCTATTTGGGAAAAGAAGAGACAAGCCCATTCCAGAGGCAAAGGGAGTGTTCCCAGCTGAGAGTAAAAGTTGGGACACGTGTGCATGTATCTCTGTATGTGTGTATGTGATCATCCTCATCACCATCCCTGAGAACACCTTTCCTTTTCAAGTCAGAGCATGCCTGAAAGTAAAGGGTTTGTGAAGAGCCAAGCTCTCCAGGGACTCTAGTTGCCGTAGCAACCGTCCAGAGTGTTCTCCCCATCTTCTGATTTGGGCATCAAGGGAAAACAGGGGACCACATATTCCCAGCTTCTCTAATGGCAGCACTTCCCACATATTGGTTCCGGGGCTGGTAGTGCCAGGACAGGGACAGGGACCTTTGGAAAATGTGGAGGAAGCAGGTCCCCAACACTGCCTCCCTGGACCTTTCTTCCTGATTTCCCCACCCAGTCATCAAAGCTGCGCATCTTACTCCCGACTCTTCAGACACTTGAGTGCTAAGCGGCTGCCAGTTAAACCAACATCAAAATTGTTTTCCAGAATGACAAGGGGAGTCTTTGGGGAGGACGATTTATGCCTCGAGAGGCAGCCAGGCTGTGCTGCCCAGAGTAATAATGGTCTTAGGTGTTGTGGAGTTCTCATCTCCTGGGGGGAGGCTCTTCCCAGCTCAAGGAGAGACAGAGATGCAACTCCTTCCTCCCCGCGAACACTCTAGCTCCTGGGAGGAATCTCACAGGCGGTTCCTTGTAAGACGCTGAAGAGAAACTGAGAGGCTGTGGCTCGACCTAGTTTCTGTGAAGGATTCTGTCAAAAGATCCCTCTCTGACCCTGAGCCCCTGCACGTGGACGCTGTGCCGAGCTCGGGGAGAGTGCGCCGTGTGTTCTGGACAGCCAGGCAGCGACTCACAGCTGCTAGGGACAGTGGGGTGCAAGCCCTGGTCCCGCCTGACTCAAGCCAGCAGGAGCTCCTCCCAAAGGACTTCCTGGAGCTGTGGCCTCAGCCTGAGATGCGGGATACTCCTCCTGCCTGCGCGTCCCCAGGGAGCGAGGAGGGACAGCCGCCGCCTGGCGTCTGAGGTAGGTTGTACTGGAGGGAAATTTCATTCCTGGCTTAGTCCTTCAGGCAAAATGAGAACTCGGGGTGGGGAGAGAGGAGGCGGGAGAGCCTGTATTTGGGCAGAGACAAGGTTTTGATTTTCTTTCCTCAGTGGTCAGCTCACTTTTCTGTGTGTATTTTTCTTTTCTGCTTCGATTTCAGTTTCCTTTTTCTCTGTTTCTGCTCCTTTAATGCTGCTGCCCCCTTTGTCAGTCACCCCTTTTCCTGTGTACGTTTCCCCTTGCTTTCATTCTCACTTTCTCTGACTTTTTATCTTTTCTGGGTTTTTTTCCTTCTGGTTCCACCCCCGCCCTGCCCCTGTTGCTTTAACCTCTTATTCCTTCTATGTGTATCTACCTGGCTCTTTCTCCCTCTCTCCACCGTTTTGGTGGCCGAAGCACCTAGCATTGCTGCCCAGGTCACACAGTGAAGCCCAGGACAGCTGTGGCGCAGCCTGTGCGCTGCAGAGGCCGGTCTGCAGCCGGCCTTGGTCGGACACCTCACTGCTCCTTCCTTCCCCACCACGGACCTCTGTGGGGGGCCCACCACGCAGGCTGAGGCTGCTATGGGTTTAGAAAACTGGCTCCCAGAAATTTCCTGAGCCTGTGAGGATATAAGAGAGAAGGGTGGGGAGAAGAGAATAAACCTGAGAGGTCTCAGACAAATGTCCTGCCAAATAGCCCTGCAGTGTGCCCACCCGAGGGCCCCCAGCCGTACGGGCCTTGCAGATAGGTCAAAGAAAAGGAACAGTAGAAATAGGAAAATAAACAGAGAAAAAGGGACTTAGGAGGAACAGTAGGAACAGTAGAAATAGGAAAATAAACAGAGAAAAAGGGACTTAGGAGGAAGGCATGAGATTGGAGTTAGTCTGGAAAAAGCCTTAACTCAGGGGTGGCCTTATAATTGCCCTAATCCACTCAAAGGTTTTCTTAGCGTCTGGCTGGCTGTCTTGTTTGTCAGCCAGACGCAAGGCAAAACAAAAAGAAAGGACATAAACCCCGGAGGTGCGAGGTGCAGGGGATGACACACTTTGACAAGGAGGACTAACATTCACCAGCCAGGCCGTAAGGAGAGTTTGTGGATTCTCCTTGCTGGAGGTCTTAGAACACAGGGTCAATCCTGTCTGCATCAGGACACCAGGGTGGCCCAAGGGGCCCCAAGGGCTGAAGACTGTACTAGCAAGACTGGCACCAGAGAACATTCGGGGGTTATGGAAAAGTTCTGAAGCAGGATTGTGGTGATAATCATACTACTCTAAAAATTAACCAAAAAAACCCATTGAATTGTGAAAAAAAGTGACATGAGTCTAATAACCTAGGAGTTTTACATTTTGGCTGGGAGAATGCTTTGGTTTTATAAATCTACAAGTTTAGCATCTCTAAAGATGGATATCTGGAATGGAATGACAGTTTTTTTATTCTGCCACATGGGGACACTTTCGAGCTTACATGCAGTTGCTCCTTGCTATTCATGCATAATACCAAGAAGTGTGTGTGTGTGTGTGTGTGTGTGTGTGTATGTTTAATTTTGACATCAACTGTTGTGGCATTTACATCTTTTTTTGCTCTAAAGATATGTCAAGCCATTTTTTAGTAGTATAGGGCATAATTAGCATGTATTGAACTATGATAAATATGTTGGATGTTATTCATTATGTAGGACTAGGGCAGTGAGCTTGTCCAAAGAACTTATACTTCACCAGCAAAAAAAGAAATTTTTAAAAAATAAAAATAATCCCTACAAATAAACCCAAACCTCACCTGATCCCTGTACCTGCAAACTTGGAATTCCTTAAGAAATTGCATAAGAGCCAAGGTTTTATTTTTCCTAACCCCTTCCCCACACTCTTCCCTACAGTAGTCATTAACTCTTAATAAGCCATTAACCCTTAATAACCTGTGATGAGGTCCCAGCAGTCTTTGGTGCTTTGGGCAAACAAAAGAAGTGGGAGGTAAGAGCCTTCATTTATCTTGCTTGGCCTGCTGCACTATTATTTTTCAGACTTTGTTCTCTTGCCTTATTCGCCCTGTGCTCACAGCTTCCCTGCCTTCTCTTCCCTTGGTGCATCTTCCTGTCCTGTGGCTTATCTTTTCTCCCCTGCCACTGCCTGAGCCCTTGCTTTCGGTGGCATTTCTGTCCCCCTGCAACTCGACATATATTCCAAGGTAGATTCCCAGAGAATGTTGTCCTCCCAGGACAGTCTGGCTGGACTGCCCTCCTGGCTCGGACTGGTTTCCACTGTGTGTTATTGCCATGGGAAGGACAGTGTGCTCTAATTCTAGCTTGTCACAGTCACTCAGGGGAGGGAAAGAAATCCATTTATTAAGCCGTAAGATTTCCTCTTTCCACTCCACTTTCTACAGGCTGCCTGGGGTTGCACAGAGAGCTCCTGGCAGAATAAGGTCTGGGGCTTGGCGGTGGTGGGAGAGGGATCTTCCCAGACACAGGCCTCTGGGAAAATAGACAGATGGGTTTTCAGGTTGCCAGGTCTCCCGATGAACCACTTTCCTGTTCTGGGCTTGAGGTCCCTGTGGAGTTGGAGATTGTCATTTTTTCATGTCCCTTTGCTCTGAACTTGAGAAAGTAGTTCACCCTGCCTCTTTGTCCCTTCTTGGTCCTTGTCCCTTGCCCCACATGGCACCCTAAAGGGGGAGTGGAAACCTATCTGCAACCACTGTTGAAGGGTTATCAAAATAGGATAGCGACTCCTTCATTCTCAGAACAAAGGAGGAAAAGGGTCCTGTGCCACCTAAGTGTCATTAACACAGGTCTCACCTCGGCTATCACTTGACCTAGTTGGGGTCTAGCCTGCTGGGGCTTATGACAATTAAAAAAAAACACAGCTGCATCCTCATTGTTACGTGAGGCCTGCACATATGCTGGAAACCCTTTTGGAACCTTAAGCAGTGTCTGCTGCAGGCTGCAGAGAGCGCAGACAGACCCTGGCTCTTTGGTGAGAGCAAAGCCGACATTTCAAAAGGAAATTGCAGCCACGCAGTCTGCTGGCGCTGCTATTTTTGACATGCTTGCCGTTCTCTCAGGGCTTGACAACCGCTGTCTCCAGGAGACAGACAAACCTGCTCTTGGCAGCAGAGACACTGCTTTGAAAGAGAACAGGGGAGACAGTCCCGCAGCTGGGAGGGGCAGGAGGACGTGCCATCGGAAGCTTGGCACCTGGCCGGCAGGGCCAGGATCTAAGGCTCCAGCATCGATCCTCCCTCGCCCAGTGAATCCTGATCCCGCTTTGCACCCTCCCCAGCGAGAGTAGTTCTAACAAGAACAAGACGGGCACCGTTCATTTACAGCGCGTTTTCACATGCGTTCGGGGCTTTCAGGCATCATGCCGTGAACAAAGTGGTTCAGAGCATGGATGCTGGAGCTAGATTGTCGGGTTCAAATCCCTCCTCTGCTGGTTGACCTTGGGCAAGTTAGGAAACTGCCTTGTGCCTCAGTTTCCTTCTCTATCAAACAGGGGATATTAATAGTACCAATCTTATAGGGCAGTTTTGAGGATTGAATGAGGTCATATATGCACACCGCATATAACGTTGGCTTTTATTATCATTATTATTATCTTATGGCAATGAAATGAGGTAGGTAAGCTGGGCATTGTGTTCCTTTTGGCAGATACAAAATCAAGGCAAGAGGGGTTGTGAGATGTTCAAGGGCACACGCCGTGTGTGTTCCATCATCTTCAGTGGAGACGGCGCAGAACAGAACACAGCGAGGGTCTGAGTGGTACTGAGCAAGAAGAGGGAGGGAGGCCTTGGCTCTGGAATGTGTACAGAGGCTTTTGTTTACATGCCAGTTGTCTCTGTTGCGACAGCAGCAGGTGTCCTCTGCTTTCCTTCCCCATGAGTCTCTGAAGGCACATGGAGAAATGTACATACACGGCACCTATGTATTCATCTCATGTATATGGAACATCTTCCATAGGGACCTTCTCTCCTGCCATCACTTTTCTCCTCCCTCTCACATTTTCTAATAACATATTTGGGGTTGACGCTTCACCAGACTCTTCCTCACACACTTCCTCACATCTTTTTCCTGGTTCAGCACGAGGGACTGAACCCACGAACTGGACCCCAGCCCAGAGTTTTCGTACACTGTTCCAGTGGCTTTCAAACTCCCCCCGCCCCAGTCCTCCTCCCCAGCATCCTTTCTGTCGCCCAGCCACCTTCGTGTCCCACTGTGCCCGCACCCCCACCGTGCAAGTGCGGGTGGTGCCATTCACCGTCTCTTGGTGGCGTTCCAGCTCTCCTGTCCTCCATTAAGATGGGACACCCTGGAGTTGGAAGGAGCCAGCTCCCCTACCCATGTGGGTCTCCGTTTGCCTCCACTCTGACTAAGAGCTTCGATGACAGTTGTCACTGGGGTCCCCACACAGGCCAGAGTATTTTGTGCACCCTCAGCTCACTGCTGTCACCACTATCCCCTCTCACAAGTGGACGGCCCAGGCAAGGCGACGTGACTGCCCTCACATTTCTGAATCCGGAGCTTCTTGGCTAGCTTGCCTTTGGAGTTAAAGACTGGCTCTGAATCACTGTTTATTAATTGTACCTCATTTAACCTCTCCGAGCTTCAGTTTTGTCATCTGCAAAATAAAGAAGCTGATATCACTTGCCTCACACAAGCATCCCCAACGGATACTGGGGAGGAGGACTGGGGCGGGGGGAGCTTGAAAGCCACTGGAACAGTGTACGAAAACTCTGGGCTGGGGTCCAGTTCGTGGGTTCGGTCCCTTGTGCTGAACCAGGAGAAAGATGTGAGGAAGTGTGTGAGGAAGACTCTGGTGAAGCGTCAACCCCAAATATGTTATATCACTTGCCTCACACAGTTGTTCTGAGGCTCAAAAGAGGCTGCCAGTTAAAGGGTCTAGCAAGAGATAAGCTCTCAGCAAGGCATGGCTCTTCCCTCTGCCAGTAGCAGAGGGGCCCTAGTGACACCGAACGCTCACCCGAGAGTGGGGTGGAGCCACCTGCATGTCCGAGAGAGGCAGAGTCCCTGCCAAGTTCAGTTTTGTCCTCTGAAACCAACATTTCCATGAAATATGACATAAAAAATAGACTCAGGAGAGCTATCTATTTTTACCAGAAGGCTCTTTGCCTAGAGGATTCACAGCAGAATTTCTTTAAATAATTGCACTTACGATATGATTTAATATACAGAAATGTAATCTGAATACATCTTGGAAGAATAGGATGGATATACTGGTAATGTTTTTTTTCAATATAGTTCGTTTCCGACCAAACTAGTATAAGGATTCTTGTCTAGCCCTTCCCAGGAGCCCTGAGCATTGCGAAGGGCAGTGTCGAGGGTCACAGATGGGCAGGACGTGAGACCTGGAAGGGGCAGTAAATGCCTCTTTTTATGCAGGAGGAAACTGATGCAGAGAAATGAAATGATTAGCCCAAAACCACATGGGTGGTTCAGGGCAGAGCTGAGTCTGCAACCCAGGTTTTCTGACTCCAACCCTAGCATATTTTTCCATGGAAAATGGAAGACTAAGAAATATTTTTAAAAAAAAATTTTAAAGAATAACTTTATTCATTTCCTACCCAACCACACCGCTTAGCAGAGCTGCCCATAGGAAAAGGAATTAAGTGATTTTTAACTTCATCTCTCCTTCCCCTGACTTTCCAAGGTACAGAGGCAACAGGCCTAGCTAGGGAAACTCAGAGTCAGATAACAGCTTCTGGACTTAAGGCAGGACTATTGACTGTCACTCTAGTGAGGACCCAGGGCATTTCAGCACTGGACAAAGAGCGGCTCTGGCCTTGGCAGCCAAGCCCTGGGCTTCTCATTGAACCGATTAGTAGATTATTTAACCATTCAAGCCTTTACTTTTTTTTGTTAAATTTAGTGACTGGCTGAAGGAAACTGTCATAGATTGGAAATCAGGACCGTAGGGGGTTATTTGGGGCTTCTGTATTTCACAGAGGAAGGAAGGAACACAGAAGGTTAGTAACCTACCCAGGAGTGCTGCCTTCTGATGCCCAGGGAAGCAGAAACCAGCCTCGAGACTCTCCCTGCACTTTGTTGCCCTGACAGAGAAAGAGAAGTTCCTGTTAGGCTGCAGGTCTCTTTTATGAATCGCAGGCCTAGGGCCAGGCAGAGCGTTTGCAGAGGCCCTGGTAGCTGAGCCATAAATCAGGCAGGAGCTCCCCAGCTGCCTTAACGCAATCTGGCATTGCTGGAAAGAGCAGAAAGGCCTGGTGTGGTGGGGAAAACAGCTTGTGCTCCCTGCAGAAGACTTTGTTTTCTGTGCGTCGGGAAATGATGACATTCACCCAGGAGAGCACACAGGAGCCCAGGCACACCCACACTGCCGCGTCCTCTCCTCACCTGGAAGCGGCGTGTGCTGTTTTATGTTTGCTTTCCTCTGCATCTGCAACCTTCCGGTACACAGTCTTCATGCCTGCTGAGACTCCGAAGAGCCTAGAGTGCCTGCTCTAACTCTGTGCAGATCGCTCTCACACGAGGCCCCCCGTAGTCTAGCTGGCTTGTTTGCCAGACGTGACACGACATTAAGTATCGGCAGATTTCACACAGGTGTGAATTTTTGATTTCTTTTGACAAGCAGGAGGTCTGATCGTGTTGATCCTGCGTGTCTGCTTTCCGACCACCAGCAGCAGGAGCCGAGGCGCAGCTGCCCCTCCGGAGGGCAGTGGGCCGCCTTGCCCAGGGCCGGCCATTCCCGGGTGCTCCCTGCCGCCGAGGCTGGAGCCATCTGCCGGGGCTCGCTGGGCCCACGGCACCGTGTTTCTCACAGGAGGGAAACATTTCTCTCTATGTACATCTCTACCAAAGGTTGGAAAACGAAAGGCAGACAGGATGTCATGTTTAGGGAAGGCAACGCCTGGCCTACATCCTCTGATGACCCCTGTGGATGCTGGTGCATGTGGCCAGGCTCCAGAACCTTCCTCTAGGATCTCATCTAGGTGACCTAGCGTTGACTCTCTGGTTTAGAAGTGGTGGGGCAGGTGGGGATGGGAGTATGTGCTAGAAAAGGTGGCGAAAGCAGCAGTGAAGGCGGCCGGCCGAGAGGAGACGGGTTCAGCCACTAACAAGGCAGAACAGTGAAGCTGCAGGGAGAAGACGGTGTTCTCAGTCGGGTTAAGCAGCAGGGGAATGTGTGATGCGATTCGGAATTCCCATCCGAAATGATGGCAGTGAGACATCAGGCAAACGTCGGGGTTTGGGGATTTCTGATTTGAGGACTGTCTCCAACTTCCATGAAGTTCCATCATGGGACACCCGTCCATTCCTGCTGCCTGGGGCTGAGGGGGTCCGAGCAGGGATTCATAAGCAGCGTCGAGTGGTTTTCCTGATAGCGCCTGGCTGCCCAGCAGGGCTGTCTGTGCAATGCCACACGCATCCCCAGATCCCCTCTCATGTCTCTTCCTCGGTCATTCCCAGCTGGGTTTAGCTCTCAGGTGACATCTCTTGTCTTTGAGGTTGATTGGCCAGAAGTTAAATGGCCATGGAGTTGGAACCGTGTTCAACATGATTGCTTTAGGAGGGAGATAAGAAAGACTTTCCTCCTTTCTAGCTTTACCTCTGATTTCATTAAAATATTTCAGGGCCAGAAATCAAGAGGGGAGTTGCAACAGGAATTTGGGCTACAGTCAGCTCAAAATCCTTAGGATTCCAAGAGTGACGTAGATTTCATTCTGGCTGTCTCTCACTGGGGACATCGTTTATTTCTGAAAAGCAGAATTCAAACCCACCCCAAACACTTGCCCTTTCTAAGAGGACAGAAAAGGTTAAATTAGGTTGGGAAATCCATCATGAGCCTTACATTTTAATGCCTGTCTGACTCACTTTTCCCAATAGGTGCATTTCTGTAAAGTTGTTGTCAGATGTGTATGTAATAATAGATTATTAAGTATGAAATGTCCAATTTCCTTAGGTACTAAGTTTGACAGTCAATATCTCTGACATTTCAGTTTGACACTTCTTGTTTTATTTTTGTTATGAAGGTACATACTCAGTCTTTCAAACACATGGTTTGGCTTATGATTATCTTTCAATTTTTTTAGAGCAATTTTTGTGAAACCATAGATAAGTCAGAAATTTGTGTTATTTTCTAATATGAGTTCCATTGTGGAACCAGCGCAGCACCGACAACTTGAAAGATCAACGAAGTGTTTGGGAAGGATGTAGCTAATGAATGCACAGCACGTCGATGGTTTGAGAAGTTCCGTTCTCATGACTGTAATGTTGAAAGTGAGCCACGTGGGCGACCTGAGACCAAGGTGGACAATGATGAGCTGAAAGCTGTAGTGGAAGCAAATCCATCTTAGTTTACATGTGAATTAGCAGCAAGATTTGACATTACTAACCCAACAATATTGGAATATTTGAAACAAATTGGCAAGGTAAAGAAGCTGGCTAGATGAGTTCCACATGAATTAAATGAACATCAGAAGGGACATCGTCTCGAAGCTTGCCTTTCTTTGCTGTCATGACAGAAAGG
Source organism: Mirza zaza (assembly GCA_008750895.1). NCBI lineage: Eukaryota > Metazoa > Chordata > Mammalia > Primates > Cheirogaleidae > Mirza > Mirza zaza. The sequence goes on from VSMD01067432.1 coordinate 100,209, forward strand.
CAAAACATTTCTACACCACATTGTTACATGTGATGAAAACTAGATGCTTTTTGACAGTCATAAGTGTTCAGCACAATGGTTGGATAAAGGTGAAGTGGCAAAACACAGTCCAAAATGGAATATTCATCAAAAAAAGCTCATGGTGTCTTGTTTGGTGGTCCAGTGCTGGTATTATCCACTACAGCTTCAGGGAACCTGGTCAATCGATTACAGCGGATGTCTGCTGCCGTCACTTGGATGAACTGATGAGGGTGCTTGCGATTAATCCTCTGAGATTGGTCAATAGAGACAGGCCAACCCTTTTGCAAGATAATGCTTGACCACATGGCACACAAACAGAGATGCCCAAACTACAGACGCTGGGCTTGGAAACTCTCTGACATCCACCATATTCACCAGACCTTGTACCAACTGACTACCGCTTCTTCCAGGCTTTGGACCATTTCTTGTAAGAAAACAATATTCAATTCTCCACAAGCTGTGGAAAATGATTTTCACCATTTTATTGCCTCTTGCTCTTTGGGCTGCTTTGCGGTTGAGATATAATAAACTAAACTTTTGCTTGAAAATTAGACATTTCATATTTAATAACCTAACAGAATTATTTTTCTATCAGAGTTTTTTTTTTTTTTAGATACGTCTCACTCTGTTCAGACTAGAATACAGTGGGGTCATCATAGCTCACTGCAACCTCAAACTCCCAGGCTCAAGCTATCCTTCGGCCTCAGCCTCCCTAGAAGCTGGGTCTATAGGCCTTTGCTGGTACGCTTGGCTGATTTTATTTTTTGTAGAAACAAGCTCTTGCTCTTGTTCAGGCTGGTCTTGAACTCCTGGCCTCAAATGATTCTCCTGCCTCAGCCTCCCAAAGTGCTAGGATTATAGGTATGAGCCATGGCACCTGGGCTAGAGGTGATTTTAATAAAAGTGGGCCCTTTCACATTTGAAAAAATCATGCAATGTAGCTAAATTTAAAAGAAAGCATGTAGTGAACAGAAAGATGAACTTATACTAGTTTACAGCATACTTTATACAATCATAATTCCTTGCTCCAATGGAAGGAAAAGCAATACTGTGGCACTAGAAATGATGAAGATTTCTGACGAAATTTGAGGAAAAAAAAAGAGACTTTTTTTAATTGGAGGAATTAGAGGATACTTTTCAAAATGTATGTTCCAAGTGGGAACTCTAGGCAACTCTATTTTAACCTTCCTTTTTCAGGGGGTGATGTCTGCCCAGCCCCGAGGCAGTCAGGACCCGTGCCTCCACCAACTGGATGTAGCTGTGTGACTTAGGGATAGTTATGAACCTCTCTGAGCCTTGGTTTTCTCCTTTGTCAAATGGGCCATTAATTGACCACCCTCATGGTGGCTGGTGGAATTAAAGGAGGCACAGCCTGTAGTCCCAGGGCCTGGCATATAATACGCACTCGATAAAGTTAGTCATGTTTCCATGGTCTCTTTCTTCTTTGCCCACTTCCATGAGTGCTGAGGCATAGGCAAGGCCTCTGAACATTGTCCAACCTTTAGGAACAGTTAAAACCACTTAAACCTCTAGTAAATCAGTCTTTTGGGAAATGGGTGTGTGTGTCTACGTATATATACATATGTGTGTGTGTCTCTGCGTGTGTGTGTGTGTGTGTGTGTGTAATAGTTTCTCTTACTTTGTAGATTTGGACTTTCTGTTCTAACAGTGACCATGATTCAGCTAGTCGATCACCAAATACTTGGTCATGACAGAGCTGGCTCATGCAGAGGCGATTCATACCCTTTCAGAGTGAAAGCTGCTTTCATGCTAAAAAAGCCAGCGGAAGAGAATACTCGGGGATTCCCATAAATAAGCAAGGAGGCAACTTATCCATTCGGAATCCCTGGGATCTGTGAGCACTTCCAGCAAACCTGGGGATTAGCTGGGAGATTGAATGACTGAGTGTGGAAGGGTCACCTGCCTGACTTACAGGTTGGCCACAGTGAGATGATGAGCTTTAAGGAGGGACACGTGCACACAGGTGGCACACATCCTCCGGTGCTGGGTAGGCTCCCAGCCGGACCTGTTAGGATGTGTGTCAACTCTCTCCTGTGGAATTATAACGCAAATCAGTGGGAAGTATGACCCAACTTATAGATACTGAATTTGCTTTACATAGATTCCAGCAATGTATTTAATTTGCAAGTAAGTCAGCTGAATCTACTTGATATGTAAGTAGCGCTTAAGGCAAAATGACATGGAATAATTGAGCAGGAAGAGACTTCTAAAAGTCATAGAATTCATTACTCTACTCTGCATTAGAAAAATGTCCAAATTATTCCAGGCCTATTCTGAAAAATTCCCAGAGAAAGAGAATCTATAAAATCCATAACATAGATTCCTTCAAGCTATTTGTGTTTGACCTTCATAATCTCTGTTGTCAGGATGTTTCCTCATATCTCAGTTACACATCTCCTGCTGTGCTTTAAACTTCCTTCCTCCTATTTTGTCTTCTACTAAAATGGATATTCAACTGACCATATTACCTAGAACAGCTCATTCCAGAGTTCCTCGAATGTGCTATGCAGAACACTAGTTCTGCGTGGCACTGCTGTGGACAAAGAATCCCTGGGCACTGTTTCAGAAACACTGCCTCTTGGAGATACACAATGCATAGGAACAAACAATTAAAGGCTCTGAGAAGTCCTGCAACAAATAACCCTATTTTACTTTTTTAATCTGATGTTTTTTAAATTATTTCTACCACAGAGTCTTTACCCCTGCCCCTTTTGAATAACTTCTGTTCACATCCCACAAAGACATCCAAGGAGTATGCCTTAAAAAAAACTCAGAGATCTGAACTTCTTTGCAATGGATTTGAGTTCATGGAGCTTCGGCCATTAAAGGTGTTCTCAGATGGACCATTTTGTGGCCTCTTATAAATCCTCTTAAAGTTCTCCACACCCCTCCTGAGTTGTGTGGAAACAGGAAGAGTGTGTTGATATGGCTCTAACTGATAAGAAAGAAGACATGTCTCCCCTGTTGCCCTTGATAGCCTACTTAAGTAGGAGTTGGAGCAACTAACAGTAAGAGTGGGTTGTGTTCCTTAGATTTAGTTTCTGTTCCACCTTGCTAACGAATGCCCACAGTTCGGATGCACTTCGCCAGGCAGATGAGGATGCCCGCGTTACTTGCCTTATGTGTAGCAGTCCGATTTCTGTGCATGTTGTTAACCAAATCAAACATCGTAACACGGCATTTTTCTACCACCAGCACTTTTCTAACTAAAGCAAACCTTTTAATGAAAGTATCCAAGTATAACCATCACTAATTATCCTATTTATGAAATTTTATTCACGGTCTGAGCAAGACACAAAGAAATATCAGCAGTGAACTGTAGGTAACCAAGGCTTTCAATATTCTTTCCCATCTTCCCAAACACTGTTTCGAGTGTGCCATTGCTCTTTCTGTCTCCCAAAGTGCTCCAGGTGCTGACACCTGCCTGCTGGACCTGGGTTCTCTGGTGCTTGGGTTTAAATTGTCTGGGGAGCTCTTTTCACCAGGTTGTCTTTGCACTGCCGAGGGCTCTTGCCTCTGCCTCCTCTCTGCTTACCCCGGAAAGGCCAGAAGCATGCTGTCTGCCTCTCCACTAGCTGGTCAAGGACTACCTTTTACTTCCATGGTTTCTCTCCGGAGGAGAAAAGAGAAAGGGTGTAGTTGCTCTCGCCTGTTGTTGTCTTTGTACCTGTTCCTTTTCTGGACATTTTGAGCCATGAGAAAGAGTTTATGATAACTGATTGTTTCTCTCATCTTTAAACACACTAAAAGTCAGAACAAGTGGACTGCAGGGCAGGTGGGAATTGCATCTGATTCTGGGTCTGTCACTAACCTGCTGTATGACCCTGAGCGTGTCACCTGCCTGTCACTTAGCAAATATTGGCTGTTAGTATTATTCTCTGACCCAGTGTCTTCATCTGTAAAGTCGGATAGTTGGATTAGACAATTGAGCTTATGCTTGAAAATTCTATGGATGCTCAAGCCTGTTCGTCAGATATGCAGCTGACTCTGGATAACTTGGAAGACACTATTGCTTGGCTTTTGCCACCAGAGTGATCTTTTAAAAGGAGAGTTGGAGTTACTAACTTTTTTTTGTTTGAGACAGAGTCTCACTCTGTTGCCTGGCTAGAGTGAGTGCCATGGCATCAGCCTAGCTCACAGCAACCTCAAACTCCTGGGCTCAAGCAATCCTCCTGCCTCAGCCTTCCGAGTAGCTGGGACTACAGGTGTGCACTAGCATGTCAGACTAATTTTTTCTATTTTTAGTAGAGATGGGTCTCTCATTCTTGCTCAGGCTGGTCTCAAACTCCTGAGTTCAAAAGATCTTCCTGCCTCTGCCTCCCAGAGTGCTAGGATTACAGGTGTGAGCTACCATGCCTGGCCACTTGTTTAAAATTTTAACTTTATATAGAATCATTGAATTTCAGACCTTTTATTTTACAAAGATAAAACTTAATCTTTAAAAATATGCTGAGATGTTTGAAAGAGATGTAATAATTTTTATCTAGTATCAAGTCTGATAAATCTCTTCCCTCTGCTTTTCTCCTTCCTTCCTTCCTTCCTTCCTTCCTTCCTTCCTTCCTTCCTTCCTTCCTTCCTTCCTTCCTTCCTTCCTTCCTTCCTTCCCTCCCTCCCTCCCTCCCTCCCTCCCTCCCTCCCTCCCTCCCTTCCTTCCTTCCTTCCTATTTTTCTTAGATGAGGTCTATCTTAGTTATTAAGTGATTCCAGAACCTTTTTTGTTTCGATGTTGCAAAATAAACATTCCTTGGTTTTGGCTGTGTCAAGCACCTTGGCATTATGATTGGAAAAATGTTGGGCATGGAAAGACATTTCTATATTAAGGAGAAAGAGGGCAATGCAGTCCAGCAGGGATGCTAAACAGTGTTCTCTGGGTCTCAGGCTCCAGGCTCGTGGAGGGAGCCTGTAGAAAGGACAAAGGAAAGAAAGGTGGATACGATTCTCTGGTATCCTTAGACAAAGTAGAAGCTGGCTTTTTCTATTTCAGGGAGAGGGCAGGGAGCAGCCCCAAGGTCAGGTGTTGGATCATAGTGCCTGGCTCACCCCACTGTGCCATGCAGTGGCTCCTGGCTAGAAAGGTCTTAGCAAAGCACCTAGCTCTGCCCTCAAAGCTCTGCCCTGGGAAGCTTCTGAGCCAGGGCCCAGCCCTGCACAGCTCCACTAGGTCCTGCTGCTTTTTGGTGTTTGTTCATCACCCTGGTCCCACTCAGCTCCCCTTCCTACCCTAGTCCAGCCTCGTGAAGTAGCAGAGCTCTGGGCAGAGATAGAAAGCCTGTGTGGGTTCCTAATGCACTGTTTGACCTTGAAACAAGTTGCTTGAAATGAACATTTTAATTTCTGACTCTGAAAGTAACATCTTCTCATTATGAAAAATTAAACAATTCAGAAAAGGATAAGTAAGAATATAAAAATCCCATAACCCTACAACCAGAGATACTCAGTATTGGTGTTTTGTTGTATTGTTTTTCCAAACTAGCTCTGTCTCTGCATCTATATCTCTATGGAGATCAGGTTTTCATTTTAAAAACTTTATATCTCTAGTTTTCTCATGCAATTATTTCCTAGATGCACCATTATTTTGGTAACCTACTCCCTATTGTTGGGTGTTTAGATACTTCTAGCTTTTCGTTCTTATAAATCTTGCTACATTGAACATTTTTAATATGGATATTTGTTCACATTTATGACTGTTTCCTTGGCTGTACACCTACGAGAGTCAAGAAGTGTGAACAAAGTGAGCAAATAGTTTTCTAGGGCTCACCTTCTTCACCTATAACAAAAACAACAGAAACACAACAACTAGTAACAGCCATCGCTTGCCCAGCATATCGTGTGCCTTGTACATTTCCCAGGGCCTACGCGTACCAGCTCATTTAACCTTCCCGGCTGCGCTGGCACAGTCCCCATTTCTCAGAAGTAGCCTGCCCAAAGTCACACAGCTGGGGGATCGGGGTTCAACCCAGGCAGTGTAGCAGTGTCCCTGTGAGATGAAAGAGCTAAGCCGAACAATCCCTGGGGCACTGTTACTTGGGAACACGTTAGTGTGGCATGTAATGTTAGGACCAAATGACACGTTGCCTGGTACTCGTGCGGCTCCTTTAACCCCCTTCATCCTCCTGCGTGTGTGTCTGATGAGGCTGGGAGCTGCGTGAGTGTGTGTGTGTGTGTGAGTGCATGTGACTGTGAGTGCATGTGTGTGTGAGTCCGTGTGTATGTGTGTGTGTGAGGGCATGCGTGTGTGTGTGTGTGAGTGTGTGTGAGTGCATGTGAGTGTGAGTGCATGTGTATGTGAGTCCGTGTGTGTGTGTGTGTGAGGGCATGCGTGTGTGAGTGCATGTGTGTGAGTCCGTGTGTATGTGTGTGAGGGCATGCATGTGTGTGTGTGTGAGTGCATGCGTGTGTGTTTGTGTGTGAGTGCATGTGTGTGTGAGTACATGTGTATGTGAGTCCGTGTGTATATGTGTGTGTGAGGGCATGCATGTGTGTGTGTGAGTGCATGCATGTGTGTGAGTGCATGCGTGTGTTAGTGCATGTGTGTGAGTGCATTGTGTGTGAGTGCATGTGTGTGTGAGTGCACTGTGTGTGAGTGCATGTGTGTGTGAGTGCACTGTGTGTGAGTGCATGTGTGTGTGAGTACACTGTGTGTGAGTGCATGTGTGTGTGAGTGCATTGTGTGTGAGTGCATGTGTGTGTGAGTCTATGTGTATGTGTGCGTGTGAGTGAATGTGTGTATGAGTGCATGTGTGCGTGAGTGCATGTGTGTGTGAGTGCATGTGTGTGTGAGTCTGTGTATGTGTGCGTGTGAGTGCATGTGTGTGTGTGAGTGAATGTGTGTATGAGTGCATGTGTGTGAGTGCATGTGTGCATGTGTGAGTGCGTGTGTGTGTGTGAGTGCATGTGTGTGAGTGTGTGTGTGTGTGTGTGTGTGTGTACAGTTTTATGAATGGAACAGCGTCAGCAGAGTGTGAAGCAAGAAAGCCCGGGCAATCTGTTGACAAAACAATAAAGCGCTTGCAATCGGTGCTGCTTCTTACAGATATCTCCTCCTGGTCTCCTATGTATCTTAAGGTTCCCAGCCTCTTTGCCTGGGAAAAGTGTCATCTTGTAATCGGACTGTCACCCCCGTGAGGCAGGAATAGGACGGGTTTGGCCATGTAGTGCGCCGCACCCCCGAGGCACTTGCCTGTGCGCAGTGTGTGAGGAGGGCCTGGGCTGCCGGCTGCCGTGCGTGCGTGTGGCCGCCTGTGCCTCGGGGGGCGTTGCCGGGCGTGCTGCTCACGCAGCAGGAAGGAGGCAGCCGACAGCCTCCTCGCTGGAATAACACTTCCACGCTGCCTTCACTGCTTGCTAAATATAGATCGCCAGGCCGCCTTGGAATTCTGACTCAGTAGATCTGGGAGAAGCCTGACAATCTCCCTTATTAAAAATAAGTGCTCCAGGTGATTATCTTCGGGAAGTTTGAGGAAGTCTTGGGTAGTGGGTCTCAGCCTTCATGGGGCATCAGAATCATTGGAGATGCTTCTTTAAAAAAAGCACCACTTCTTGCCCCTCTGCTGTCTACCTGTCCTAATTTGAATAATTGATCTAGCGTGGTTTCCAGGGCAGCATTTTAAAAATACTTCTCTAGAGACTCTTGGGTGAAACCAGAAATTCTGATGATAACATTATACCTTTATATTTAATTGCAGTTCACAGTTTACAATTTTGTTTCACCATTGAACACCAGAACAATTTACTAAGATCAGTAGAGAAGGCATGACTCTCTAGTCTTTGGCCCAGAGAGGTTGGCTGAGTTGCCCAAGGCTGCACAGCTTCTCTCTCAGTCAGCAGCAGCTGTTCTCTACCAGGCCCAAGGCCACCCTGCCAAACCTTTTGGGAAAGGGCACCATCGTCTCCCCCGAGGATCTCCGGGCATGTAATCGTGCCAGCCGCCATCGGTTGCCTCTCCTGTCCTGCTGCTCCTTCTCCCTGCCCTCACCCGCATCCCTGCCGCACGGCTGCTCTCCCCTCAGGGAGCCTCCCTGTGAAAGGTGCAGTTGCATTGTCCTCCCACGCTCTGTCCCACTTAGCAGTCAGGTGATGGCACTGAGGGACGGAAAGCCCGGCCCCGGCCGTCCACACCCCCCACAGCAGGGGTGGGACACATTCACGTCGGCCTCAGCCCCCAGCGCCGGCGCCCCGCCCCCGCCATCCCTCTGCAGAAAGCACGGTGCGTGGAGGCAGCCGGGACGGTCCGTCCCAGCCGCGGTGGCCCACAGCTGCATCCTCCACCCCCACTGCAAGTCCTCATGACCATCACCAAAGCTGCCCTTGCCCCCGCCCGACCCCAAACAGCCTGAATGCCCACCTGATTCCTTCCGGGAGGCCGCTCTGTGGGGCTGGAGGCCCCTGGGTGGTGAGTCCCACTTGGGACGCCTGGCTAATGGGCGCCCCAGGAGGCAGGCCAAGGAAGGAGAAACGTAACCCGGTGACTGCCTCTGCCCCTTCCACTGTCCTCCACCCGGAACCAGCAAACTGTGGCTCAAAAATCTCTCCCGATACAAACCAGGGACTTTTGTTTCTCTTCGCGCTTCCCCTTCATGATGCAGCTTTCCCTTGCTCGGGCTGTGTCCTGGAGGCGCTCCCAGGGACTGCAGGTGCCTGTGTCAGGATCTGCGGCCTCTGTCCCGGGGGTGCTGGGTGGAAGCGGGGTTTGCCTGCTGGCAATGCAGGCAGCGAGCTGCACCCGGGGAAGAGGCCCAAGCGCTGACTCTCCCCATTCTCCTTACCACCTATTCAGCAGCCTCGCACCTGAGAAGAGCAGCGCCTAGCGGACTGCTGCAGCGACGCCCGCCGTGGTTGTTAGCTGGTTTGCTGGGTTGGTGAGGAGGGTCGCTCAGTGTCCTCTGTGACTTTTCATCTCCTAGCATGACTTTCAGGAAAGGCAAGCTCCCTGCCAGCAAGGCTGGTCCCCGCTGTGCCTCCTTATACAACAAACCTGTGTGGGTTTCCTGCCAGGTGCGGGCGTTTGGGAGGAGGGCAGGGGAGGACGGCACTGGCCGGCTCTCCTTTCCCAAAGCAGAGGAAGCGCGGTGCGGACGTGCGAGAGGTCCCTGCCATTGCACGCGGCCCGGCACAGCTGGCTCCGTAGCTCTTTACACTGCTGTTGGGTGGCATCTGACGGCTATCGGAGCGTCCAGGAGTCCTTCACGGTAACCCCCCTAACTGCCCCGCCACCCACAAGGCTGGCCCTGTTGGTACCATCTGGTCCCGTCCCCCTGATGGTGGATTGGATCAGGGTTGAGCCCGAGCAAACCTGAGCCTCTTTACTAGACACTGTTAGTAGGGACAAAAGGTTCGGGCTCAGGGTGGGCTAGTCCCTCTACGGAAGAATGGAAAACCTCCCAGTCATGGGGGCTGGAAGGCGTCCATCTTCCAGCTTCCCTTTCTCATTTTGTAAGTGCAAAAAAGAATCGGGGTCCTGAAAGATGACTTGACTGGCCCAAGGCCACATGGCCACTTTGGCTACTTTATAACAGAGCTGGGTCTTGGAGTCCACAGTGTTAATTCACTCGCTGAATTCCCTTGGCTGAGACACGCTGCCTCGACAGATAATCTCCTGGGAAGCTGGCCCTCGGCTGGGACTTTGGAGACACCACGGCAGTCAGCCCTGCAGGGGCGCAGTGGAGAGGGTACGGGCTTCCGCATCAGAATGATGTGGGCTCAGACCGGCTCTCCTGCTCACTAGTATCAAGGCCGTGGGCAGATTCCTCACACTTTTGAGCCTCGTCTTCCTCAACTATAAAATGGGGATCATTATACTCCTCTCACAGAAACATGGTGAGTGTATCGCAATGAGAGTGTGATACGCTTAGCACATAATCATTGCTCAATAAAAGAAAAAAAGGCTTTCTGGTCAAAATAAGTAACAGTTTCCTCCTTCCTAGTGCTCTAATTCTGAAGCTGGTGTGGCTTTGGAATTATTTCCCAGATCCTGAGGGGGATGCCCTGGACAGAGCCCAGGCGCCATTCTGTTAGCCTTAGCCTGGGATCATTCTGTACAGGCTCAGGGCAGTTTGGAGACAGAGATGTGGCAGGCCCCGGCAATTTGGAAGAAACAGGTACCTTCTGTTACTTTCCCCTGGCCTTGTGAAATCCATTTAGCCCGCAATCCAACGTTCATTAAAGGCCTGCTCTGCAACCCCACACTCACGGCAGTGAGCTCCCTGGGTGAGATAAAGTAAGAGGTACCGGGATGCACAGGTAGGGAGAGATTCTTCAGTCCTGGTCACTTCTGAGGCCATGGGGCATTGGCCAGCTGACCCCTGAGACAATACATTTTTTGATACTCTTTTGAGAGTGACTGGAGAGGACATTTGGTTGTACCTCTGGCAGCTCTGCCTTTTGAACTCATAGAATGAACTTTTGCTGGACTGGCATTGAGAAACTGTTCTTTCCTTGTTGTATCCTTCATGCCCTAAATCACACATCTGCGTTCAAGTCCTAGTCATTCACCTGTTTTCAGAACAAATCCCTATGGAATTTCCATCTTTCTAGGCTGAGCTAGGATCCTGTCTCTTTTCACCTTCCTGCAGTCCCCGTCTGTCTAAATCCTACATCTCCTTCAAAGACCACCTTGCTCATATCCACCTTTCTTCATGAAGGCTTTGTATATACTAGACTACTTTTTGCACTTAGCAGAGGTTACCTTGTATTGCTGTGTGCCATTTTCAGATAATAGTCCTTCCTAATAGTCCTTTTTGCAGATACACATACCACCAATCCCTCACCTCAAGGGTCAACAACCTGGTTGAAAATGTGCGTCTTGAGGCTAATTGGACTGTCATTTCCTTGAAGGTAGGGGCCCTGTCTCATCTTTTTCTATTCACTGGCAGCACTATATCAGTAGTATTTTGAAAAAAGAGAACATTTTCTTTTTAAATATCATATCACATGGAGTCTTGAGGAAGGACAGCTCCAGGATTGGTAATGCATCAGTTAGCTGTTGTTACATAACTAACCAATTCAAAACTTACGGGTCTGAAACAGCAGCCATTACTTTTTAGCTCCCAATTCAGCTGGGCAGCAGTTTGGGCTGGGCTCAGCTAGGTGGTTCTTCTGGTCTCCCTGTGCTTCCTCGTGCATCCGTGGTCAGCTCTAGGTTGCTCAGGTAGCACTGCTTCTGGGGGTCATCTGGCTGTTGGCTAGGGAGCCTCAGTATCCTGCTCATCTCTCTCCCATGCCTTTAGCAGGGCAGCATGAGCTTTTCCTCTTGAGATCACATTTGGAATTGGTGCAGTCATTTCTGCTACATACTATTGGCTAAAACTAGGCCAGCCCAGACACAGTGATGAGGAGTAGACTTCCCCTCTCAATGGGGGGAGCTTCAAAGTCACATTGCCAAGGCCAAGTGGAGAATTGGAACTATTTTTGCAATCAGTCTGCCACAGCCAATGATGGCAGAGCTTGGAGTCTGTTCTCAGGATTTGCTTGGCTTTTCCCTCATGCTTACAGATGGCAACTGCAGTTCCAAGTACCATGTCCTCACACAACAACATCCAAACGCAGAAAGGGCTGGGTCTTTCTAAGAATGAGGAAACCTTCCCCAGATGTTTCCCATCAGCTTTCTGTTAGGCTGTGGTTAGGACACAGGGCTGTCCTAACAAGTATTGGCAGGGAGTAGGATTATCGCCATTAACTTAGTGTCAGCTAGAGTCACCCCTGGGCTGGGTGGGACTCCAAAGTGTTAGCTTTCAGAAACCTGAATGAAATTGGGGTTTTCAGAGCAAAGAGGCAGGAGCAGGGGATAGCAGTTGGGTTGGGAACCTATGGGCGTGGGAAAAGCACCTTGCATGATGTCTTGTACCCATTTATTATTTTCAATAGCATTTATATTAAGCCTGTATGTGCCAGGTCTTAGAGAACCAAAGGTGAGCAGAACTTTAATCTTCTAAGAAGGAGATCACATCCAGATGGCAGATACGAGTAAAGAACTGACTGTAGTACAACACAGTAAGTAGTAGAGGTTGAGTGGGGGCCAGAATTTTGGGGCTCGTGTGAGGGCCCTGATCCGGCCCTGCTGTTCACGCCTTATTACCACTGGGCTCTGACTGAGGGAGTGATAAGTAAAGACCATTGCAGGAATCAAGGCACCGCTTTATTAGTGTCCAAAGCAGAACTCAGCTGCCTGCAGTTCAGAGCTCTCTAGGAAAAGGCTGAATTGAAACCCACTGCTGGGATGGCAGGCCAAAGAGGGGTCTCTTACTCTTATATACTTTGGAACCAAAACCTGTGACTGTCTCTTTCAGAGGTGACTTTCAGGAGGCAGAGAGAGGATAAAACCTCAAAGTTGATCTAGGTCCACCTACCCAGCTGGTTTCATTGAGTTAGAATCATATGCACAGACAGGAAGGATGCCTCATCTGACCTGAGGGGCCAGGAACTGAAAACCCAGCTGTTTAAAAGGACTGATTTAAGGTACAGTCACTCTGTTAACTAGTAAAACATAGCCCAAATGATGTCTTGAGCTTGACTACCGGGATTAGGAATTTAGCCTTCCTTGGAGGCCATCCGAGGGGAACTAGTAAATGCCTTCAGAGCAGGTGGCCTCTGCAGTCTGTGATCCAGTGGAGGCAAGTAGCAGGTGGGTAAGGGAGGAAGAGCAATGGATTCTCCAGGGGACTGGAGGACACAGGGAAGGTTTCCCGAGAAGTCAACTGACTTTGGCTGGGCCTTGGGAGATGACTTGGAATTTTCATTGTTGAAAAGAAAACTCTTAAAGGAAAACGCTGGAACAGAGGTATGGGGCCTGCGAATGGAATGGTGTGTTTAAGAAACCGGGAGCTTGTGATGCATGCAGTGGGAGAAAGAGTGTGGGGAGGCTAGAAAAACAGGCTGGAGTCTGATCATGAAGAGCCATGAAACTAGATTTGTTCTGGGTAGAGTAAGGTAGATTTGTTCTGCAGGGCATGGGAGCAAACAGAAGTTTTAAATCAAGAATGACAGGCTCAGATCACGTTTCGGAATGATGCCTCTGGCTGAATAGAGATGACTGGGGAAAGTGGGTGGGACCTGGTGGGAGTAGTGTCCAGCATAGCCAATTGCAGGGAGAGGTGGTAGGGGCAGTCCACTCAGGAGAAATGTTCTATCACTGACGTTGTTTATAATCGCTGACTGGGATACTGTGAAATACTAATAGGTACTTTGTCCCATTTCCTGGCAAACAACTCCTAAAATCCTTGAAATCTCCAAAGCGGTTTTTCGTATGCTAATGAGTCGACTGGTGGCTGGCAGCCCTAGGCAGCTTCAGGATGGGAACTGCCCACTGGAAAAGTCAGGGCATGATGACAGACCTCTGGGGAGGGGAGAGGGGCTGAAGGTTTAGTTGATCACCAGTGGCCAATGGCTTAAGCAATCATGCCTACATAATGAAGCCTCTATAAAACCTCCAAAGGAGTGGATTTGGAGAGCTTCCAGATAGCTGAGCATGTGGAGGTTTCCGGAGATTGGTGCACTGGGGAGGGCACGGAAACTCCACACCCCACCCCATACACCCCCCCACCATGTACCTCTCTTCATGTGTATTTTTGTAATATCCTTTATAATAAACCAGTAGGCATGTTTCCCTGAGTCCTGTGAGCCGCTCTGGCAAATTAATTGAACCTAGAGGTTTATGGGATCCTCAATTTATGAAACTGATCGGTTGGAAGCACAGGTAAAAAAAACCTAGGCCCTGTGATTGGCATTGGAAGTGGACAGTCTGGTGGAGCTGAGCCCACACCTTGTGTGATCAATTTTAGGTAGATAGTGTTCACCTGAAATTGAATTGGATGACACCCAGTGTCCGCTGCAGAAATGACTGCGTGCTTGGTGCGTGGGGACAGATCCCCACACGTTTGCCCGCAGAAGTCTTTGTGTGTTGATTGTTGTGATGTGAGAGCAGAGGAAAAACAATTTGTGTTATGTCCACTCACGGACACATGTGGAAATAAAAAGCAGTCTGACCGTTATTATGTTTTTAAACCCCCTATGGACAAGGCACCCCTTTACTGCCTGTGGGGGGCAGATGGCTCTCAACACACTCCCCCCGTGCACCACTATGGGAGGCTGTGCTAGGGCTCCAGGTAGAGGGGGCTGCCATCACTTACTGAGCATCTGCTAGGAGCTCATGGATGGGCGGCCTGAGGGTGGGCTCCGCAGTTGGGAGGGGAATTTGAAAACAGCCTTTGTGTTTGTGGTGCTGCTGCGCTAGGCTGCGGAGGCTGCTGTCCAAGCTGCAAGAGAGTGGAAAATACACATGCGCAGTCGGAGGGCCTAGGTGGGGGTGGGGACTGACCTCAGCCAGAGGGTCTCATAAATGCCATCCCCTCCAGCGGAGATGGGCATCTCCTTGACCCTCTGTAGGAGCCTGAGAAGTCCTCCCTCAGGCTGCGGGGAGCGGGTGGTGAGGAACAGCAGCTCTTTTGTTCCTGGAATGCCCTCCATAAAATATTCAGGGCTGCCCAGAAATCGTCTAGTGGAGATGTTTGACAAATAGATTTATTCAGAAAGCTTTGCCCGCAGCCTCCGTTCCTCCAGACTTGTGTAGGCAGCCCTGCTCCCTGCCTTTGATGCCGGGAGGCTGTAGCAGGGCCTTCCACACATCGGACGCCTCCAGGGGGTTCACTGGGTGATACTATTTGGAGAGCAGAAACTGGGGCCGGCTGCTTTCCTTGACCTCTGATTGCTTTTCGAGTGCAGCCCAAATAGGGTATGATGTCCTGTCATCTGTGTGCTGTTGACACTGTGGGTGAGGGGAAAACTTCTTTCCCTGAAAGTTAACTGAAAGATCAACTCCCCATTAAGGCAGATTAATAAGAGGATGAGGTTTATTTACCATGAGCATGGGGAGAATCACAGAGTGATTACCCAATACCCCAGCGGGATCCAGATAGTTTCATGCCTCCTTTCAGAGGGTGCAGGGGGGATGAGGAATATAGGCGATTCCGTTTAGGGGCAATAAATGGCTGCTAGGAGGGTGAATGGATGGGGAAATAGATCGCCTTACAAATGATTCTCTTTGCAAATTAAGTTAACCTTGGGAGACTGATATATTTAAAATGATTTGGGCCAGGTCTAGTTGCATCCTTGATTTCTTTCCTGCAATGTAATAAGATAACAAGGGAGGGGAGGGGAGGGGAGGGGAGGGGAGGGAAGGGAAGGGGTCTTTTCATGGGTCCCTTTGGTTACGCAGGTAGAAGGATAGCCCCTTCCAAGGGCGCTTCTCTAAGGGCCTTTTTTTTTTTTGAGACAGAGTTTCACTTTATTGCCCAGGCTAGAGTGAGTGCCGTGGCGTCAGCCTAGCTCACAGCAACCTCAAACTCCTGGGCTCAAGCAATCCTTCTGCCTCAGCCTCCCAAGTAGCTGGGACTACAGGCATGTGCCACCATGCCCGGCTAATTTTTTTTTTCTATATATATTAGTTGGCCAATTAATTTCTTTCTATTTATAGTAGAGATGGGGTCTCGAACTCCTGAGCTCAAATGATCCGCCCACCTC